>JAESVK010001228.1:425416-438214 GCA_017140935.1 Hamamelis virginiana
ATGACATACGTAACAGGAGTATCTAATCCAACGGTCAATTTTTCAAAATACCTGTCCCAACTATCCCAATGAGGAGTGGACCGTATTTATCCAAATGGGGTCTGGACCCCAATGGGACATTTCTAATATATATATATATATATATATATATATTATCAAAATGCATCATCCCAAATGAAAATAAGGCAGAGGAAGAATAGGAGTATTTGTAACTAAGGTAATCAATTTTAACTTTCAGTGAAGATTTATAAGTTTTTGTTTTTTATTTTATTTATATTGGGTTGGGAAGAAAAGTCTTCTCTGCATGTAAGTGATAGGAATGATGTTTACATGGTTCCTGATGGGCTAAGTAGTGAAATGAAAATATTTTCATTAAATTGAGAGTTTCCACTACAGATAGAAAAATTCATCTGGAGTAATAGGCGAACTTGAATTTAGTGAATTTAATGTGAATGCAATAGACAGGCATTCAGATTTTTCTTTGATATGGTTATTGAGATTTCACTGAACTGGATTTTGGGACATTCTTGTCATGGACAGCATCTTTTTCTTTTTTCTTTTATTTAATTTTTTAATTTTGTTTTGGTTAGCCTGATGTCCAGTTTTAATGTTAAATAATGCTTGAAATATTGTTTCCCCCATGGCCCATGCAGCGTAGAGTTGCTTTTTTGCTTACCTTAACCTATTGCTAAGGAAGACTATTGTCTGTGCATTGAGTGGAAGCATGATGCTTCTGAAAATTTCCTTTTGCATATAGATATATTGCATGCATATTCATTATCCCTTTTTTTTTTTTTGCTAATATATTCATTATGCCATTTACCTGATGTATTTATTGCATATTTTCTCCAGATGGAAGAGTCCAAAGAATTTTCTGCACCGTCTGCCGCTTACTCATCCCAACGGTTGCAAACAAGCTTTGGTGCAGCGGCTGAAAGTCGTGGGACGTCAAATACTGTTCGTATGTTTCCATCTGATAAGCCAAGTCATGCACCAGTTTCTTCTGGAGGCTTACCAACTGCTTCGCCTCTAGGTCATGTTTCTGCAGCACCTTCTACATCATTACCATATCAGTTGCCCACCAATGAAGTAAGATCATCTGTGCTTTCCAGTGGACTGCCTAGCAGTCATTCAGGAAGGGATTCTTCTTCATCAGCATTGCCAAGAGTTGAAAGAGGTCATTTCAGATTAGATGGAGGAGCAAGACCAGTACAAGGTAATGCTTTTTTCCTTTTTCTCAATTACAGATAATGGTGGAACATCTACTTAGATATAAAGTTATTACTTTTATCATTATTTTAATTGTTTGAGTTGTTTCACACACACACACACACACACACACACACATCAAATTCCCTGTGTCTAGATTTTAGGGAGTTGCCGAACACACCTGCACACGTGCACGCACACACACACTTAAGAATATAGTAAATTCACTGGTAAACACATATTTTCACGGCCTTGTGTCTAACTTTTAAGGAGTTTCTGTGTTTGACACCTCATGTTTGTGCTGAAGCAAGAAATTAATTGTGTCCTTAAATTATAGACTTATTAGATGGTACTGACCATTTTTGGGTTTTACCTTAAAAGAAAGTTTGCATGATTGCAAATGCTTGATTTGTTTGGATGGTCTGGAATAGTTTTAATCTTCTACCTTTGTTAGGTTAACTCATTGAGATGTTAAGGATGGTAGCTTTTTAATGATGTTTTCCATTTTTCCTTCGTAGCTTACCAGAAAAGATCAGCTTGTCAGCGCCTCAAAAATAAAAAATAAAAATCTATTTGTATATTTGTTGTTTATATGTATGTCATCTATTTGCAGCAAATTCTTCTGCTGATCACTCACTTGTGAATGCTCCAACTTGGACTGTACAAACTCAATCTGCCTCATCAGCTAAAAGTGGACCAGAAAATAAGGTGCAAAATCAGAATTCTGCTAAGGTTGACGGAACTGTGTCAAGAATGACTCCTCAAGCAACAAGAGATCAGATCTCTAGACCATTTATTACTCAAAGCACATCTGGAAATTTGCCAAGCATACACCAGCCTATGCAGGGCATGAACTTTATTCAAGCTCCCTCACTTTCCAATAACCACAGTGAAATTGCTAAAGTGGTTCAGAAGTTATTACAACCACAGCTTCCTGAACATCCCACATGGACTCCTCCTTCGAGGGATTACATGAATAAGGCTTTGACTTGCCAAATATGCAAGTTTACCATCAATGAGGTGGAAAGCGTACTTCTTTGTGATGCTTGTGAGAAAGGACATCATATAAAATGTCTCCAGTCATACAATCAAAAAGGAATTCCCAGAGGTGAGTGGCACTGCCCCAAGTGCTTGACTTTAAGCCACGGGAAGCCTTTGCCCCCTAAATATGGTCGTGTCATGAGAAATATGAATGCACCAAAAGTGCCGCCTAACTCAACTGGAGTCAATTCATCTTCGGAGAAGAAAGCAGGAACTTTAGATCAGAAGGTCAATCTGCAGAAGATAACAGCAAATGGAAGCTCTGGTTTACAAAGTCCTCCACATAGTGGTACCATGGACAGCAACTTGATCCCAAATGCAAGAGAAATGCAGGGGAACAATGTCTCATCAAGCAGAAAAAGTGTGGATGACAAGGCTTTTTCTGCAAGTTGCCTAGATGACTCAATGAAATCTTCGAGGACAGCTTCCGTCTCTCCTCTTGGTTCCACAAGTGAGAGATCTACTCAATTTGCTCACATTTCTGAATCATCTCCATGTGAAGAAAGATCGGTTTCTCTATCGAAATTGCAGCCTCCTACCAAATTATCTGATGCAGTTAGTAATATGTCTAATCCTGCAGAAGCCTCAGCGAATTCACATGATGTTGACCAAATAAGGCTGCCAAATAGTGCTGATGTTCCACCAAAGAAATGTCATGACAGCAACCCAACAGTTAAAGGCTCGGAGAAATCTAATATAAAAGAACCTTTTGACTGTGATACAAAATATGATATCAAGAGAGATAGCCAAGATGTTGTACAAGCTAGTCCTGTTGGAAGTTCTGGAATTAGTACTGGGACTAGTGAGCGTGCCGGGTTTTCAGCAGATGGCTTGCGTAGTGTTGATTGGATAGGCGATGTACTGAAAGTTGTGGATGAGAAGACTTTTTACCAGTCTTGTTGCATTGATGGAGTAACATATAAAGTGCAGAATCATGCGCTTTTTCGTTCTAGCAATAACAAATTGATTCCATCTAAGCTTCAGGCAAGCAATTTATATAGCATTCTGTGATTTTTATAGCAGTCATCCTCGTAGAAGTATACCCTTGATACCTTTGATATGTAGATTTTTCTCTCATGTAAGCCCATTACTCTATTTGTTACTGCTTGGATTATCAAAAAGTTGTGGATTTAATCCCTTAGTTGCTTACTGCAATCACTCATTGTTTGTTCCCTCCAAGAGAAACAGTTTATTGTGAATTTATGATTTCCTTTTGAGTTTTTTATATGAGAAGTCTTTTGACTTTTTACTGCAGGCCATGTGGGAAGATAGCAAAACTAGGTCAAAATGGGTTATAGTCAATCGGTGCTACTTACCTGGTGACTTGCCTGAGGCTGTTGGCCGTCCATATACCCCTGAAAATAATGAGGTGAACTGCTTTTCTATACAAGTTATTTTGGAATTCCTTGTTTTTGTTTTTGTCTACTCGTGTGTGCACATTTTAGAAGTTAGAACCTGGACCATGCATCATTTAGGCTAAGGGCTAAATCTGTTTGACCAGCTATCAGTCCTGCTTTACTTGGTGATGTCAGCTGCAAGAATATCAAATTTGATGGAAAAAATTAGAAAAAGAGGGTAAAATCAACCAATATCGTAAAAAACTATATTTTTCTCTAATTTTCTGAAATTTCATCATGTCATTATCAAACTTGATGGTTGGCATTTTAAGTGGCTGGTTCAATTGACCTACTAGGATCGATTAAACCAATTTAGATGCACATAGATCCTGTTTAAAGGTAGTGTTCTCAATGTGGACATGTAATTCAGGGCTCACCGTTGATGTAATGAATTTCTACCCTCTCATCCTTCATGAATTGACATTTAAGCAGAAAGGTATGTAGTACATAATTAAGTGAAATGAACTTCTTTCTCTGTTGTAGGTCTATGAATCTAATCATGATAGCACTGTGATGGCTGGCTTGATTCAAGGCTCATGTGAAGTTCTTCCTCCAGAAAAGTTTAAGGAAGAAAGTGAAAGAAGAACTCATTTAGGGTCTGAGGCAAATGATGGACTACGGCCAATTTTCCTATGCAAGTACGTCTCTCCATTTCTTACATTCTATCCAAATACTCCACTTCCACTTACTGTTGTTTTTCTAAGTATAAGAAAATAATCTCTTGTGCATATGTGTGCATGTGGACATGCTTTTGCGGTTTTCGCACGCATTTGACTTTGCCTATAATTATTCATATTGACAGTGTATCATGCATTTTGGTAACGAAGCATGATGGTTACAAAATCTGGATTTGTTTTGCACTTTTGCCTAGGGTCCTGAAAATATTCATTCTTTATAAAGTGGAGAATAAATTGTCTTATCTTAGCTTTTCTTTTTATAAGAGAACAACTTTGTTTTGCAGATGGTTTTATGATGAATTCAAAGGGCTTTTCCAACCTGTTTCCAGTTAACCCCGGTCATGCCTATATTTTAGGTGACATGATCTTGTGTAGGCTGTTGTTGTGGCACTTCCTTTGTGCTCCCTTTGATCAGGTACCGAATCCATGTAGTTTAAACTGCTGCCTTTTCTATTTCAAGCGCTGCTCCTCATGTTAATAATTTCTGGTCATTAGAGTTGGTGTACATTTTTTTATAACGAACAGGTAGTCAGGTACAAGCTATCCTGCATGATTTTATGCTTTCTTTTAATTTCAACCAATGTTACAGGGAGCAGGGTATAAGGGTTGGGTGTGGGCGCAGGTGTTAAGTCATTGGTTTCCCGAAGCTTTGGGACACAGGGACATGCTATATTGTTGAAATGCCAACTTTTGTTCTTTTATAACCTAGGGTTAAATGAAGTGTATAGGAAACACTGGATTAGTGTTTTTAACATTGGTAATTCTCATTTTAAAATACCTCTGTCAGGGAAATATATTAAGAGAGTTTTTTGGTAAATATATTGTTTTAGGGTGAATATTCTAAGAAACATGTAGGAACATATGTATCTGCTGCATTGATTTTCAGATACAACAGAGTGGTTGTGTATGAACATATGCCATCTGGTTATGTATCTGGCAATTACACACATGCCATACCCATATGTTTGTTGTGTTTGACATGGTTATTTCACTCATTTTGCAGTTTCCATGTAACATTGACTACAACATATAATTAGACTGTTACATTTGTGGGATAAAAAAAATTTCTTATTCAATGATAATTATAAATGGGAGTTGATTGTTGATGGAATAAATCAGCCCATAGAGTAGCGATTTGTACAGTTTTGAATCAATAAAGAAAAAGCACTTCAAGAGTTCCAGAACTTCAGAAAAATATCATCTGTTGTCCCAGACACTGATCGTACAGTAGACTTAGGACAGAAAATGAGATTGAGATTGCACTGGGCTGTGGGGAGAACTGGACACAGGAGAGAGTATGGAACTCCACTGGAGGAAGTGAAAATGAAATCTTTTTATTCAAAATAAAATATTTTTGTGAGGTTAACTATTACTAACATTAGCTTTTAGGGTCGAATAAGATTTTATTTAATGTATGTTGTATGCAACTTGAGGAAATAACATGCGAGAAACTTTCCTTGCTATTTTGAACTTATTTGATATGATTCATATTATGAATTTATTCATCACATGATGGTTTGTTGTAGTTTGGGATTATTCATCACAAGATGGGTTACTGAATTATAATTTTGGATCCATATTCAACCTGATTTTGTTTTGGTGTGATGTAACATTTTTCTGGTCAGTTGCTTAGTAGAGATCTTGGGCCCCTTAAATCCTAGGACCCGACTCTCAGCATTATGTACTTGTACTTGCCCTGTGGATTTACCTCATTGAGTAGTTTAGATGAGACTAGATTGCGTTTATGATGTGCGGGAAAGCACCATAACTATATTGATGATGAATTCGTTAAATCAATTTCCCCTAAGTTTTCATTTTTCATTTTTTTCTTTCTTGGTTTTTATTATTTTGCTCTTTCTTTTGGCAAATATATATCCAGAATCTTTACTGAGTTCTGTGTTTCCAACAGGTAAACTATTGCAGCTGGGGCCATCAGACAATTGAGTAAGGGAGTTCTAATACACATGTCTTGTACAATATGTAGCTGTAGTCATAGTCGTAGTTTAGTCTGTGTTGTCTTATAACAGTAATTAAAATTAAGTCCTTCATGCCCCTCTTTTGGCAATTCAAGCCCTCTAGTGCATTATCACCAAGTGAAATATGAAAGGAAGGTCATCTGCTTTGTTCTCTGAATGTTTTGAATTCTTCCTTAGATATAAAAACCGATTCTTTATGTCCAATGCTGTGTCAATTTTGGTGCCATTGATTCTCCTTGATCACGAGGGTGGATTTGAATCCTCTCTTGGGACGATATTTATATGAATTCATATAAGTGCTCTGCAACCCCAGGTACACAACCGGCACAAACTTCAATTTTTCTCAGGTTCGGGTATTTCCAAGGATTGCATCAACAGCACAAGGGGTTTGATGTTGTTCATTTTTGTGAAGTGGTCTAGTAGCTATTCCTAGATGACAAGGAATGGCTAGTGCTCTTTTCCTTGTATGTTGATAAGGTTAACATGTGACCGATTCCGTCCTCAATCTGGACTGTTTAATTGGCAAATTTGGTGCAATGTGCATGACCTCAGTATATTTATGTGAATATACTTATTTGAGTTATCCATGGGTTATGCTCTGGAATTCTCAACAGCAATGGCTTTTTAGATACATTGCAGAATATGTGCTCTATCTCTGTCTTTCATAGTTTCATTTGCTCAGATTGCATTTTGAAATAGATATGATGGTCATTTGTCTGTCTGAAAGTCTGAAGGTCCTGCCCTGCATGTTCTTAGCTTGAACAACTAAGAGAATTCATAATTTGAATCCTTTATAATTGACACCCATGTCCCTGCATCCTAGAGTCAAACCTATCTCAGATTCATCTAGTCTGAATTGTTTTCTTATATGAAGCCTGGTGCATGGAACTTTAGACATGGGGTTATGCTTTTGTTTTTCAAGCATTTGAATTAAAATCTCTGATTCCTTAGCTATATTTTTTGAGCCATCTTTTTTTCTTATCTATGTTTAAGCATATAATTTTTTCTTTATATATTTATATATATATATATATATATATATATAGAGAGAGAGAGAGAGAGAGAGAGAGAGAGAGAGAGAGAGATTTACATCATTCTAAAGCCATTGGATCCTGTTAAGATCCAATGGTCTAAAAAAAATGTCATTCAACTTTTTTGGCAACTATTGGATCACGTAGGATCCAATGGTTCAAGAATGGCGTGAAAATTGTGTCCCCGATCATGATCTTTATATATATATATATATATATATATATATATATATATATATTTCTTGATGATGGTATTAAAAAAAAAATTGTCTTGGGCTTGTTCTATGTACAGCTTCATCAATGAGGTCCCCCATTCGTTGTACAATATCCTTGAATTGTCCTTAGAAATAGTGACAATGAATGTCTTTCCTATAATTATTGTTATTATGATCTTATAGATTCGAAACGACACTTTGATAATTACATTTTCGTAATTTAGTCTTATCAACAAATGCTTTTTCACAATTCTTCTATTAGGTCACATTTCTTGTGTTAGATCATAGGTCATCATGTCTATACTTGTAGCTTTTAACTTATGGTTTTTGGGTGTTAGCTTTCAATTTGTAACACCTTCAGCTTGCACTATTTCACCTTCATAGCACTTGATGAGACCATGTTGGTTGTCTGGTGGCTCTCTCTCTCCTTGTTGTCAAAGTGACCTTTTCCCCAACTTCAAAAATAAAAATGTCCTTTCTTGCTTTCAAAATGACAAAAAACAAAAACAACAAAAGCAGATGGTTTTTATTAAAAAGCAGTTGGCCTTAATTATTATTATTATTATTCTTAATTTTTTGTGGTGTTCAATGGATGGGACAGCGTAGATATATTGATTTAAGGCGACATGTGAAATTATGCTGCCCAAAATCAATTACAAATTTCTTTTACAGAGTCTTGATTGGCTTTATCCCGAATTTTCTCTTACAATGTACTCGAATTCTCGATTGAATCACTCGTCATTTGAATATTGCAAGACCCTAAATTTCATGCAGGTTTACCATTCCCAATACCATTGAACTTTAAGTCCCTCATGGCTATAAGACCTACATATCTTCTTTCTAAACTTTTATCCTTGCTTCTGATGGATGCCACCATGGCCAGCATTAATAACCCTATACTGAATTGCTTGTGTTAGACATAATGTCCATCAAGATAAATCGCCCTCTCTCTCTCTCTCTCTCTCTCTCTTAACTAATACTCAAATGATATGGCTTCATAAAAGTGAATGGCAAAAAGAATTCATGTAGCCGATTCCATGCAATTAAACTTAAGGTTTTGTTGAGTTGTATCAATTTCCATCGTAATTATATAACTCCGATAAACCCTAGCACAAATCCTACTTTCTTAAGTAGTAAAAAATTGTAGTAAAATGAATGACCTAGCTATAGCTAGAAATATAAAACAGATGGGTAGAGGCTACGCCTAGTAAAGGTTTCTTCATGTCAACTTCTACAATAGGGACTTAATTATTTCTGTTGTCTGATGATGAGTACAGAACCCAACCCATGTTTGATTTTTGCCTGATAAATCCGAAACCAAACCATATACCATGCTTGAATGATAAGGGGAAGACTGTTCCTTTCAAGTGTTACAACACCATGTCTTGGATAGGGTGTCTCATATTGGGAATAACATATTCAAATGGCCACCCTTTATGAGTAATATACCAAAAGTAACGATCTTATCTGAGATTTCGGGTAGGATTTACTTTTTATTTTGTGCATAAGGATGGTTTGAGCAGTTCAGATCTGATATATAAGAACCGTTCAATCAAATGGCATTGATAAGATGTAAATCTAGATCGTAATTGGATGAGAAAATATAAAGGGCTCACTTCACTTTTAAGTGCATCTCTAAGTAACCAAACATTTAGGGCATGTTTACTCAGTGAAAATTTTTGTAATTTTCATTTTCTATAAAAAAATTCTAAAAACAGTTTTCATTTTCAATTTTCAAAATTTAGAAAATGTGTTTATTTTGCAAAAATTAAAACTGTTTTCAAAATCTAAAAATAGTATAAATGCATTTACTAAAACTATATATTATCTCCATATGTATTATTATTATTATTTTTTTGGTTTTACAGTTGGTTTACATTTTTTTTTTCTATGTTTATAAGCATTGCCACGATATAATCATTGTTTTCAGTTTTCGTGAAAATACAAAAAACGTCTTTTTGGATATTTTTATATTTTCTTAAAAATTGAATTCATTTTCATGAAAATAGTTTTCATTTTTTACAAGTAAACGTGTTTTTTAGGCCATTTTATGTTTTTATTGAAAATGAAAATGAAAATTGTGAAAATTTCCAAGAAGTAAACTGGCTCTTACCATTCCATAGTTTTCTTTTTACTATTCCAAAGGCTTTATGAATAAAATTTTTGCACTATTTCCCCCCAAACCTATTCTAATTAAGCTTTCTATAAATTTAAATAAAAGGATTGGTATTTTCAATTATGTTTGTTAGAGTTTAAGACAAATTCATTTATTTGGGTTTGGCTAGAGATGAGTTCAACAAGAAAACTTGTTAATTAATAAGATAAAAGGATTAAGCTCAAATAATTTTAAAATTGTTAATTTATTGAGTTACATCCTAGTAGAATAGTACATAGGCTCATTATTATATTAAATAAATAAATTACTCGAGTTAAGTTTGAAATTTGCTTGATAAAATGAGATTTTTTGCAAGATAAAGAAGTCAATCTCAAATTTTTTTTTTTAAAGAAAATTGATTAATTTATTTTTAAATGTACTTGATTCTATAAGCTCATTAGTACATTAAACAATTATATTACTTAAGCTAATCAGCTAGAAATTAGTTTAATTAGAAATTCATTCAAACTACTCCTTCTATCCTACGAAGATAGTCCTTCTTTTTTCTTTTTTTTTTGTTGTCCTAAAATAATAGTCCATTTTGAAAAGTCAAATTATATTTTTTTTTAACTTTCCCATATCACCCCTTATTATTCCAAGAATGCCTTCACATGACACCAAATGTAATTATAGAAAAATTGTAGTTTTGGAAATAAAATGTAAAAAAGATCACAAATCAATACATTAATAAGTTTTCTTAATATGTGTGTTTTATGGGACGAAGGGAGTATATGTATGAGATAAACAAGTCAACACTGGCGGATCCAGTGTATGACCAGTGCCCACCCTCAAATTTTTTTCAAAAAAATTATTAGGTATATATAAATTCAAAAAATATAGATTTACTAAAGTGCCCACCCTCATTTTTGTTTTAAATCCTTATCTACGTTTTAAAAAAAAAAAAATTAAAGAAGATAAATCTATCAACAATTATATCAAACACCCTAAACAATCCAAAATTATAGCATTTACCACAATTAACAAACAACCAAATAACACAAAAAAAAGGCCAATAATATCTTAAAGCCCAAAAATAAAATTACAACAACAAATCAGCCCAAAAGGTGAAGCTATCATGCAACGGTTTCAGAATATGAAGACACGTCGAAATCAATTATAAAAGGTTATAATAAGCCTCTTGTTTGTTACTTTTTGTTTATATAAACAATGTATTTTGGTTTTTGGCCTTTTTTTTTGTATTATATATATTAAAGTTTGAAATCAAAATACAAAAGGTGCCCACCCTGAATAGAATTCCTGGATCCGCCCTGCAAGTCAAGTTGAATCTTACTATTGAACTCATGATTAATTGACGAATTAGCCACTGTAGTAGAGCATATGTGACTTGACTAAAGAGGCTCTTTAATATATTAAATAATCAAAATATTCAAATTCAACTCAAAATTGATTTGACAAGAGAGGTTGATTCAACATCATTCATAATATCACCCACTCAATTAAGTTCAATCACATTTTAGGTCAAACTCGATAATTTATTTTTCAATTCGACTCAACTTATTTACAACCTCACACACCTACACTTAATTTTCTTTTGAATAAACTTTTCTTGCTGTAAAAACTTTATCCAACTGTTAAAATCAAGAGCTCTCATGACAAAATACACCATTTTTGGACTGCAGTTTGGTCTGTCCAATCTCTCTTGGTTTTTTTTTTTTTTTTTTTTTTTTTTTTTTTAAAATGAAATATGCTATAATATATATATATATATATATATATATATATATATATAGTTTAATTTGGGGGCCCTTTGATCGCGAATTAAACACACATCTAGTGTCGGCGAACAAAGTCATCTTAGACAATTCAAAAACTCATGACATACATAACTACCACCTTTTTTGACCAACCCACCACCACCCCCTTTATACCATGCCATGTCGATCAACTTTTTCACTCTTCTTTGAATTACAAGATCGACATGATGGCTGATATATCAATATGATCAATCTAAACCATCAATATCAAAATTCGGTCCACGCATCCAACGGCCACGATGGGATCAAAGTGGTTCCAACCTATTGTAATATATATAGAAGTAAAAAGGGTGTACGAAATCTCCTTTATCTTTGCATGGCAAGGTGATATAGAATATATATATATAAAGCTTGGTTATAGGATAGTTGGTGGTTAAAGATAAAGGTGGAAGAAAATGGTCCGGCCTAGTTTCACGTGAACCGGCGACTATCACGGCGTGGGAGACTAAGAAAGAAAGAGAAAGAGTTGCAAAAGCTAATTAAAAAGTGGGTTTTGAGGGTGAAAGAATAGAACAAGAATGCAAGATTCCGGGACTTTTTAGAGTTAAAAAATGGCGGAGAGTCACATTGTTACTGTACAAGTAAACACATGAGGACTTTGTCTTTCCCACACGCCTTCTCAGTTCTCTCAGTGTGTGGTTATGGGGTTGAAGATCCTCTAGGATAGTGATTTCCACGCGCTGGAGATGTGAGTTGGGGTGGCAGTTTTGGATTTCTTGACCTCCAACAAACACTAGTAATCTAGTTAGTAGTTAAAAAGGGTTTATAGGTACAAAGTGATCTTGATTTCTGGGGTGATGGTTTAATGCTTTAATTAGAGAATAATTAATCATCATTTGGCTTTTAATGGATTTACTTGGTCTCCAATTAATATTGCCTATGATAATAAATTTGAGCTAGACTAAAGTTATTTAATTAAAACCAATTAGAAAGTTGGAGTGCATGGGGGGAGTACTAATCTTGATCACTTGAAACTTTATTTATGACAAAACTTAATTATTAATTATACGTATTGTCGGGGAGGATTATTAGTTGATGATTCTCTTCCTGGCCTCTTCATTTATTTTATAGTAGGTAGTGATCGAGGAGGTACATTAGATAATGACTTGTAATCTATATAATCACCATTTTATATCTCATATTGCTGCCAAACATTTTATATGATGGAAAGCTATATATATCTCTATGTGGAATAAATTAAATTTCAAAGTACCAACGTCTAGGTCACCGTGGCCAAAATAGAAGCCAAAGAAGCCTTCTTGGATTGAAATTCCAATATATATATATATATATATATATATATATATATATATATATATATA
>JAESVK010001228.1:438563-464773 GCA_017140935.1 Hamamelis virginiana
TGGCTGTAAAAGAGAACACCTGATGCAAGATGCATCAGGTGTACCTTATAATAGCACCTCTGGTACATATATGAGTCGTTAACTAGCTTGCTAATTCAATTACTTGAAAAGAAATCAAGAATTAATTAATTAACTAGTAATAGTAACCGGATTTAAGAGGACAAATGATACTAAAGTTGATGAATTTGAAGGGGAAATGGAAAAAAGAAAGAAAGAAAAAGTCATAACACCAATACACAATTCAATCACACGCAAATTAATTACAATAATAATCTAATAAAACTGTAACATATTAATAATAGTGGGCCTTAGTCTGCCCCGTTTGGTTTCTTTGTAATTGGGATTTTGCCCCCAATTAAAAAAAAAAAAAAACCATTAATATAATAACTTAATTAGATGCAACTTTTAATGGGTTTATATTTTAAAAAAAATACAGTGAAAAAGGAAAAAAGAAACATTATACACTAATAAAAACTATAATTAACAATTCAATTTTCGATCAAGATAACATTCAAATCAAATCAGATCAGATCATATCAAATGTTTTGATTTTCCCGGAATTCCTTCTTTCTTTTCTAGCTACTCAAACTTTCACTTAGTTAACTTTCCTTAGATCTTAAAGCTAGATTTGCTTCCTTAATAATTACATGGTTTAGAGTGCTTGGGTTGGTTAGTTTACTTCAGGCATGCATGGTTGGACCCACAGATTGTAACTTTTGCATTTGATTCAAACCCTTTACTTTTCTTTAACATTTCTTTATTTCTCTACTAACTGTAAACTGTAAACTGTAAACACTGCAATCAAAACCATATTTACGAACTATATTAAAGTATCCAAACAACTCTTTATATGTTTTTTAATTATCATGGGGTCGAAGATTCCAATCCAATAACTCAAGGGTCTTAACTTATTTTAGTTAAAATAAGGTATCCCTCGTAAGAACATTTTTCTTCAGTATTACTTTCCTTATTTGGAAGAAATAATTTGAGATTAATTTATTTTCCGTATAATTTAAGATTTAATTAAGAAGGGGATAACCGGCCCGAAAATATAATACAATCCACTTAAGTACATATCACTCAAACAAACAATTTTAAATGACTTAAAAAAAAAAAAAAAAAAACAGAAGAAATATAATAAATTGTACTGCTTTTATTAGTTTATAAAAAAATTACAATAATTATCAGAAAACCATGCCTTAACAACCACTTTAATTTCACAATCAACCTTAATTACTAGGCCAAACACAGATTCTCTCTCTCCCTCTCTTCCATTTTACTTTTCTTCCAACTTAGCAAAGACAAATTAATACAAATTCAATTCTTATTTTTCATCGGATTCCGGCTACATTATTAACCGGAGGGGAAGCTAGAATATATGGAAATCCGGCGTCAATCTTGGGCCTGTCCTAGATTGGATTTTTGTTGCATGTGAGGCCCATATTTGTTACTTTATATAGAATTTATATTTTAATATTAAGTGCTTTCCTTTTGTACTCTAACCAGAGTACAAAACACTAACCCATTCAACCCCTCCTCACTCTATATATATATTCAACCCTTGCTGCCTTCTTCTCTCACCCTTAATTAAAATTATATCCTTTTCTCAAGTATGGCTCCCAAAGGTGACAATGTTGTTGTCTCTAACATCAAGCTTGAGCGAATGCTCAGTATGAAAGGTGGCAAAGGAGAGGCTAGCTATGTCAATAACTCTCAAGCCCAGGTTACTTACTTGCTTCAATTCCCCAATTTAATTTCTTAATCTTCTCTCCTTTTTTTAACCCTTTGTTTGGATCTTGGGAAACACAATGGAAGTTCTATTTATAAGTAATTTTCACTGTTTTTCTTTTCTTTCCCATAATTTTTTTTTGCCTGAAATCCAAACAAAGCATAAAGTTTTTGTTACAATGGGTACAGTCCACCAAATTTTTAAAACCAGATGATGTGATAGTATGACAAATAATGTGATAACGTAATTTGATTTAAAAAACTGAGTCTAAAATTTGATTCATCTTGCATTACTCATAATTTAGGCTATGCATGCTCGATCAATGCTTCATCTTCTTGAAGAAACCCTAGATGGAGTGCAAATAGAGACCCCAGAAGTCCCCTTTGTGGTCGTGGACTTGGGATGTTCATGTGGCAGCAACACCATCTACATAATCGACGTGATCGTCAAACACATGATCAAACGGTACGAAGCCATCGGATACGATCCGCCGGAGTTTTCGGCCTTCTTCTCCGACCTCCCTTCTAATGACTTCAACACTCTCTTCCAGCTTCTCCCTCCCTTCTTAGCTAATGATGGGGGTAGCATGGAGGAGTGCTTAGCCGCCAACGGCCACCGATCGTACTTTGCGGCAGGAGTTCCTGGCTCATTTTACCGGCGGCTTTTTCCGGCGAGATCCATTGATGTTTTTCACTCTGCATTTTCCTTGCATTGGCTGTCTCAGGTATAATACTACGTACAAAATTTTAGGCTGATGACTATAATAATATACTAATAATAATAATAATAACAACAATAGTTTGTTCCCGAGGATGATATGCGGTTTTATTGTTACAGTTCTATACAGTAGCAGTAAAATATCATCTTCAAGTGAAGTCAATTGGATGATCTTAACAGTACGATCTTTTGCTTGCTTTTTAGAAGGTCAAAAAAGTCATGCAATTAATGATTTCTTCCTCTGGATTGTTAGAAACTTTCTTCATGAATAGTTCAAAATTTCATACTCTTTAGAGGTGAAATGATGCTGTTAGCAAATGTTGACCTTATAATCTCAATTATGGGGTGAAATCCAAAGAGAGAGAGAAAGAGTACTAATTCACAAACTATATATATAGGGTTCAAATTCTGTGCACAAATATTTTCATACTGACTTTGGTGAAAGTCAGTATGAGGGCTTCTAGAAACTGTTAAAGTAACTTTCGCAAAAGGTTAACTTTCGCGAACAAATTGCTGAAATTAAATTATCACAATTTCACTGATATATCTAAGAAACTGACAGTACGTTGGACAGAGCATTTATCGAAGTTGAAAGTTTCTTATAGAAATATTTATGTATATATATAGTGAGAGAGAGAGAGAGTGTGTGTATATGAAGAGAAGTTGTATAGTGTGGACTTTGGAGCTTGGACAAATGCTCTGCACTTAGAATTGTGTAAAATGTCAGCAGTCATGACCAACTACAGCAATTTCGGTTGCTGTTCAAAGGGAAAATTTAGTCATGCATTCGGCCAAAATGGGTTGCTGCCTCAATGAGATTGAGGTCTTGTGTTCTAAAGATATCTTTAATTTTCTCACTTGTAAGATGAAAGTCTTCAATTTAAATGTAGGACCTGAAAATCTTATTAATTCCTTTTCTTAATTACAAGTACAACATTACTCTTTTGTCATATTTACTAATATTTATATAATAATTTTTTTATATTAAAAAGTAGGTAAAACTTCAGTTCTTAGGACAACTAACATTACAAAGCAAATTAGGTTTTATTGGATTATATATATATATATATCAATATATATGTATATATAAACACAATAATGTTGTACACCCAGGTACCAGAAAGTGTGTTGGACAAGAGATCAACGGCATACAACAAAGGAAGAGTTTTCATCCATGGTGCAAGTGAGATTACAACAAATGCATACAAGAAGCAGTTCCAAACAGACTTAGCAGGGTTTTTAAGATCAAGATCACAAGAAATGAAGAGAGGTGGGTCCATGTTTCTTGTCTGTTTGGGGAGAACTTCAGTGGACCCCACAGATCAAGGTGGTGCTGGTCTCTTGTTTGGGACCCACTTTCAAGATGCTTGGGATGATCTTGTCCAAGAGGTAATCATATCCTCCATCTATCTTTTTTTCAAAAATAAAAATTTACTTATACATCAATCCCCTAATCTTTTAGGGAAACTCCACTTAAACTTTTCAAATAGAAGAGACAAAAGTATTAATAAATTTAAGAGATTATTTGTTTGGTTTTCATAATTAAGAGATTAATTAATTGTTTAATTTTAGAGTTCATGCAAAAGGGTTTTGTGATCTTGACCTATAATTAAGATAATTATTTATTTATTTATTTTTAAAATAAATAAAAAAAAACAAATTGTAAAAGTAACTCCATAATTTAATTATGAGGGTTTTATACAAGTAACCCCTTTTGTTTGCTATAATGTGTGTGCAGTGCAGCCCCACATTTTTTGTTGTCCAAAAGGCCCAAACAGACCAAAAGGCACGACTTGCCCTCTAAAGCAGGAAAACAACACACTAAAGGAGAAATGATTAGGTGTTAGCTACCTCATAACACCTTATCATGAATTAGGCCATCCAATAGATCAATTGGCCACATTGCTGCTTGCCCATAAATAGATCAGGCCCTCCACCTGTCGGCAGTATGATATCAAGTTGCAGGTGGGTGGAGGGGAGTGGACCACATCATTGACCATAATTTTTTTTTTTTTTGGGGGGGAACAAAATTTTAACATAATTTGGATAGGGTGTTTGTGTCGTAGCACAACAAAATCATAATCATAATTTATAAAAAGACAAGAAAGTCATTTTGATCCGTCAGATCAATGCTGATCAGATAATGATGGAGTGTAGGATCCTGCATGGTCTTGTTAATAAGTACGTATAATCCTGTTCCATAATCAACTACAGTAAATTAATCAGTATATATATATATTGCTCCATATTGATAATTGTTTATCGAATCAGGTTTAAGTAGAATCTGACTCATAAGGAATATCAAGATTCGAGGTTTAGAAAAATACTAAACGAAGTATACTTCATTGGCAAATATCTAAAATATTCAAATTCTGATGAAATTGGCTGAAAATAAGTTTATTTAAAGCTCACTTGGAACACACACACACATATATATATGTAGAGGTGCTATGGTCGGGATCTTGCATCAGGTGCTCTCTTGTAGAGTTACTTGCAGTGCAAATTTTGGAAAATTGACCGTTGGATTAGATATTTCTATAATGTATGTCATGCCTGCAAAAAATTACAATAATTCAACAATTGGTTTCTTAAAAAACCGACTGCTAAAAAATGATAATATTTTAAAGAACAAAAAAGTCATAGTTTTTCAAAGTTACATTTTTCAAAAACCAACAGTTCGATCACTGTAAGTTTTAGCAGACATGACATACATTATATGAGTATCTAATACAACGGTAAGTTTTTCAAAAAATTTGCCGCAAGTGGCTCTACAATAGGGCACCTGATGCACCTAACCATAACACACCTACCTCTCTCTCTCTCTCTCTCTCTATATATATATATATATATATATATTGATTAATTAAGTTCAAATATATTTATCAAGTGGTTAATTTATCAAGTTGAATTTAAAAAACCTATTACTTGATTGGATCAAAACCTTATCTATATGTATATATGTTGGAAAAGAATTGTAAATTGATTTTTGTGTGATTCTTCTAATGGTACGTACATATATAAATTATGACTGCAGGGTCTTATTAATAGTGAGAAACGTGACAACTTCAACATTCCAGTTTACGCGCCGAGCATACAAGATTTCAAGGAGGTAGTAGAAGCCGATGGCTCATTCGCCATTAACAAGCTCGAGGTTTTTAAGGGAGGAAGCCCTCTGGTGGTTAACCAGCCGGACGATGCAGCCGAGGTGGGACGTGCCCTAGCCAACAGTTGTAGAAGTGTGTCCGGGGTCCTAGTCGATGCTCACATTGGTGACTGGCTTAGCGACGAGCTATTTTCTCGAGTCGAGCGCCGAGCCACAAGCCATGCAAAAGAGCTATTAGAGCAGCTGCAGTTCTTTCATATAGTTGCATCTCTTTCTCTTGCATAGAGAGACATAGTAAAAAGAGAACAAGAAAAAGGAAAAAAAGTTCTCTTCTGTGTGTTATTTCTGCAGCATATAATAAAAAGTCTCTCTCTCTCTCTCTCTCTCTCTCATGTTTTTGTGTGAGTGATTAGTGACTATAGTTACCTTAATACTTGATGGGTCTTGTGACTTTGTGTTCCCTTGAATCCAAACTAACCCTCTTCTTTTTTTTTTGAAGAAAGAGGAGTAGACCCTCTTCATTTTGACTTCCTTTATAGCTTATTATTATGTCTATTAGTGTGAATGAGCTGAGGGGCCTGCTTTTGTACCTAACAACTTTGTGAAAATGCCATTTGATTTTAGTGTCCTCTTTTTCCTTTTTCTGTGTGTGAGATCATTCAAAAGGCCATTATGAGCTAGGGCACACCCTGATTATTGAAGTATTTATGAACTCTTCTCTTGTTTAAAAAACATATATACAGCATGAATTTCAA
The DNA here is from genome assembly GCA_017140935.1 of Hamamelis virginiana. Classification (NCBI taxonomy): domain Eukaryota; kingdom Viridiplantae; phylum Streptophyta; class Magnoliopsida; order Saxifragales; family Hamamelidaceae; genus Hamamelis; species Hamamelis virginiana. Next base: position 444,868 of record JAESVK010001228.1, read on the forward strand.
GACATGTGACCCACTTGGATTAGGGTTGGCCATTAATGTCAAAGCCCTACCTCTTTGGTCTATCAAGGCCGTGGCCGGTCTACATTAATTGACCATTGTATCTGGCCATAGATCCTATTGTTATCAATGGTGCTAATTAAATTTATATTTTCATTTAAACAACTCGATCTATTTTCCAAACAAATTTATTATAATTGGCTATAGAACACAATCACTTATCTAGAAGTACTTCATGTGTAACAGTATCAGAGACAATACTTCTCCGTTGCTCACTCCTGCATCGTCCTCCATTTCTTCGTTAATTTTTCTTTATTAGGGTTTCCAAAAACAACATAAAGAGATCATTTTAAACCATGTATGTGATGATGATAAAAAAATAAAATAAAAGGAGTAATATAATTATATGAATAAAAATGTATATTTTATTAATACCATAATGTCGTTTTGTCATATCTTATATCATTATAATTTTTCTATAGCCGTGTTCATGTCATGTTGTACATGTATCCCATTTCGTAGCTCATGCTTCACAGCATACCAAAAATCGAAACTATGCTCTAATTTGTTATTTAATTAAATTTATTCAGTATTGTTGCAGCAGAAGGGTATCAGTACGTACATCATATAGTAAATCCAACTGAATCATTAGATCAATTCTCCTTTTCTAAAACATACTTAAAAATTTCACCATTTGAAAAAAAGTTTGGAATCCCGGCCACTAATTGAATTACGAAATTATGAAATTCCTGCTAATAGGAGGGCTTGCGTGACCTAGGTGAATGGCTTATGGTCCAAATCCACCACGGTCCCATAATCCCCTCTATGAATAAGCTGGCATTCCATTGGCAGGATTCCCGGCACTACTCACCATTAAATTACAATAAGAGCATGGAAATCTACAGCCAAATTAAATTGGCCCAACATCCACCACAATTTTTTTTTTTTTTTTTTTTTTTTTTGCATACAGTAGAAGAAACCAAACCCTACATAGCCCCCCTTTGGATCAAGTTTCGAATCGAGATACCACTCAAGCTACAAACTAAATGGCACCATCCAAAACAATATGCAAAAACCAGTTTTTCGATACTTGAAAAACCCTTACAAGATGCTCACTCAGCCTCCGATTACAAAGTGCCCCTCTGATGGATAAAATTCAATCACATCAGCCTCTTCTGGAAATCTAAACCTTACCTTCTTCTTTAACTTTCCACTTTGGCTTCTTCTTAATGAAGGAACCAGCATATCATTCCCATCATAACCTTCCTTATCAACCTTCACCAGTCTCTCAATAGAGAAACTGTCTCTAGATTTAGAGGCACTGTAACTATAATTATCTGCATGGTGATCTCCAGCTAAAGATGGAAAGACCTTATTAGAAAACTGTTTGAAAACATGAAGATCAGCTGATCCATTATTTTTCAAGCCTGGTGAAGATAAGATCCATTCCTCTAGAGTACTCCACTCCTTTATATTATTTTGCTGCTGCTGCTGCTCTTGTGGGTGCAATAACTGAGTCTTCTTCTGTTTGTTATCTGTCCATAAGCGTGATTTGGGCTTGTTGAACTCAATAATGGGTGCTGGCTGGCTGGCTTTTTGATTGTTGGGTACTTGCTTTGGCAATCTTTCAGGGCTGAAACACCCAAAACAACAGAGGGTTGATCCCATTTTCTTTTTGAAAAATGGTTCAATCAAATATTCATGAACAAAAGAGGATGTGTGAAGGTTTTGTTTAGTGTAATTAATTGAGATTATAAAGGATGCTTTGACGGGTTCTCCTAGAGACATGGAACATCATTCATAGGGAGACAACATTGTAATTATCACCGTCAAAATGTGGATTAGAGTAAGTTAAGAGCTTAGTTAAGTAATAAAAAACCCCATTATAGATAGTAATTTTCAATATCTAATTGTGGATTAGAGTAAGTTAGAGCTTAGTTAAATAACTAAAATACCCATCATATATATATATATATATATATATATATATATATATATATATATATATATATATATATATCCTTTTTCGGGTTTTTTCTTTCTATTGTTTGTCGATAACACAATAGTACTAGATATACATGGTTTGAAAAGTTATTTATATTTGTGAATGGGAGAAATTCAATAATTTAATAAAAATTAAAGTAAAAAATTTCAACCTCTAATCTACTCCTACCATCAAACTCCACATAACATGAATCAACTCTAAAGGGATGTTTGGAAAATATAAAAATTTGAACAAGTAAAGATAAATCTAGTCAATTTAATTTGATTTCATTGTTGTTTGATAAATTTCCTTTCTTGTAAATCTGTCCAGAAAAATTCACTTTGGGGTGCTGCTCACCTCATTTGGCCTCTTAGATAGATGGCTTTCCCTACCATGGGCCTTCTCGAATAGGTCTAGTTGTAGCACTTCTTCAAGTTCAATATATGGCAAACCCATCCCAAAGATTATTTTTATTTTATTTTTTTTAATTTTTATTTTACTATGACAAAATTTCAAGAGCATTTGAGTAATTAATTAAGAGACATTTGATTAATTCTGCATAAAATTTGTAATCTGAAATCCCTTTTTTATTTTTATTTTTTAAAAAACCAACTAATCTCGAGTATGCACTTAGAGAAGAAGACAAAGTGTCTCGGCTTATCCCACCTCCCACAAGCCTTTGTTACATCCTAATGAAACTGGTGATGAACGCGAAGGCAGTCATTTGTTTCATCTCACACAAGGGTATTAAAATTAAAAACAAAACGAGTGAGACAAAAAACCCACCTTAGTTCAACTCAAAACAACCTCTTTGTTGCATTATCCAACTTGTCACTGATTACTGATTAGGAGCACAATTTGAATTAATTAGGAATTTTTTTTTGTCTTACATCTGATCTTTATCACTTTGCATCGTTATCTTTTCAATTAGCATGCCTTGGTTGCACTTATCCATTGGCTTGAGATGGTGAAATGGAAGATTTGACATAATAAAAAAGCCCCCAATTCACGTTGAATTTAGCATGAAGCCCATTGCTAAATGGTTTGTAATGGTCCCCAATTGGGAGGGCAAGGGATCAAATTAGTCAAGGCCAGCTACTAGAATTGTCGATACTGTGATGGTGCTCAGTCCTTAACCCGTATTAAAGCTGTTAAAATTTGACCTATCCCCCACCTTTAAGGGAGAGGTTTAGAATTTGAGCACGTAATTGATAACTACTTATTAGTATTAGAAAAGATTTGAGAAAACGGTAGTTTTCTATTAAAAAAAACTAAAGAAGAAGAAGAAAAAATAACTTCATGAGTCATGAGAGTAGAATAGTTGGTTAAATGCCACAGGATTAGCCACCGATAGGGTTTTTTCATGTGGGTCTAAGGATTAATCGAGCCCAAGGTCTAGATATTCATTAGCTGGAGAAAAAAACAAGTGATACTTAATTCAAAAGTAACCCTCGATCTGGACTGGCAAGAATCCACAACTAATTAATCTTATGGAATTATGTTGAATATTTGACAATTTATTCCATGCTAAAAAGGATACCAAGAACCATTTGACAGTATGTAACGAACCATTTCTCTCAATTTTCACCGCCAATATCAGCGTGCTGCATTAAGAAAACGTGCCAATGTAGAATGCTATGAATTGCTTGAATTACAAACATTGATAAATAGAGATTGCATACTACCCCTTAGCCCTAGAAATCCTGAAAATGATCGATCTTACTTGTATAGTAAAGTAAATGAACTTTCAAGTGGTAGGGAAAAAATGGAATCATTTCAATGTCATAAGGTTCCAAGAACTATGAAAAATTGGTTCTTCTTGAATGATAGCAGACATACACCCACCTCTTGGTCTCATGATCCCAAAATAAAGAGACTGGCATCACTCGAAGCTAAATATTATAAAATGCCAACAAGAATTTGAATGAAAGTAATAATAATTTTCATTCACGTCAATATATTGTGATGGAAAACCATTAACATTTTGTGTAATTATCCATTGATCTTTACAAAGCAAACCATGCAAGGAAAAAAAATAAAATAAAACCACCACTAGAGTCCATCCCAGTCCAACAAATAAGGAACTTACTGGCCCGCCGATGGATTCGTCAGTAACTCAAGTGACTTCCGCAGGAAGTCCACCGCGACTACAACATCATCGAATGCCAATGCTCCAACTGCAAACCTTGCAGCCTTATGTGCCTCGGCAATTTTCTCAGGTGGTGGCAGGTAATTGCTGTCGTATTGATATGTTGGAGCAGGAGTTAGTGGAGGTTCCGACATGGTCCCGTTTCTGCTGCTCGAATTGTATTGGGTGCTTGATGGGTAATTTGTTGGAGGAGGAGCTGACTGAGTGCTTGGTGGGTAATTTGTTGGAGGAGGAGCTGACTGAGGAGAGAAGGAAGCATCAGATGGGTAGTTTGTTGGAGGAGGAGGAGCTGACTGAGAAGAGTAGGAAGCATCGGAACCTTGATTATAAGAAGGGTAATGAGATGGGGCTGCTGGGAGGCTGCTCTCTGAAAAACTCGGATATGATTGGAAATTGGGATATGAGAAAGAGGAGGAAGTTTCGTGGGATGGGTAATCTTGTGGCAAATGCTGCTGGGGTCCTTGTGGATAGGGTTGATGGTGGTATGGCTGAGGATAAGAAGAATTTTCTGATCTGTTGGAAGGAGGAGGTGGATGGAAATCTTGGGAAGGATAGCTGGAGTTGGGGTAAGAGGGAGATGATGGTGGAATGTTCATAGAATGCTGGCGGCTGACTTGGTGGTGATTGACTTCATCATGGAACTGAGGTGATGGATCAGGTTCTGGTTCAGGATTAAATGGACCTGTTTTGCTCAGTCCAAGATCCTGCAAAGAGAAAAATAGTTAAAATTCTTCAACATGTTTAGCTTAACATTATTGACCGATTCCTGATAAAAGTGTGGACATAGATACTTCTATATCATTTACAGCAAAAAAACTTGATTCATTGACGGGTGTTACCAATATAGATATTAATTGGAAACATTTGGAATTTAAGAAACCATCATCCAGCAATTTCAAGAGCAATTAAGTCTAGGACCATTTTCAGAGTTAAATGGAGCATTGAATACAACAGAAGAGTAATACTAAACAGAATGTCAACTACAGGCCAAGTTTGTGAAGCTACGAGATGTTTTCCATGATTCTTTAGATCATACTATTAAATGGAAACAGTAACAATTTTATTCTTTGCCGATATTAGGTAAATAGCAACATTCTTTTTCAATTACGTTAACGGGCCTCCAAGCTACAACTCTTTAAATAAGTTCTCCTTTACAGTCAAGTTCTGAACATTATTATCTACTATACTACACTGTTATCATTCACAGAAGCAAAGAAGGAATACTATAATTTTGCATCTTCTTGCTTGGACAAAAGCCCCAAGAAAGTCACTTTTGATCAGCAGTAACACTTCCAATTATTTTCAACTGATTGTTTTAAAAAAAATCAGTCTAATAATAATACGATATCTATATAAGTCTAGTATTGTCCAAATTTTTCCATCCCACAAGCTCAAAGGAAAAAATGAAGTTTAGAAACATACAAATGAACCACTAGGTGTACTCGACGGTATTGATAGATCTGTATCGCCAGAAGGGGGACCTGGTTCAGGCTTCCTTCCTTCTTTCAAAGCTTTCCTTATATCTGCTGCTTTCCACACTGCATACTTCTGTTTCTGCTCAAGCTGTTAAAGAGGTCCATAAAAGCATAAACAACCAAATCAAACCAATTGAATATCTTCAAATCAATATCTCGACTGATTATATGATTAATGACGCCAAAACCATTCAATATCAGAGGCTGAAAACCCTAAAAGCTTAACATGAATAAACATGCAAAGTGGAAATAAATAACATGGTAAGGAACTCACATCAGGCTGAGGCTCACCAAACTGGTTAAGAATCTCAAAGAAAATGCTAGCAGCATAAAAGGTTTTTGCAGTGTTCCTGTAACACGCCCAACAAATTTAATTGTCAAATCCTTACAAACAAAAGTCAAGTTCAGAAGAAAAGATAGCTTTTAATCTCATAAACAACACAATTATGAACATGGGATACATGCATTAAGGCATGGCCCAACAGTCATGACTTTCTCGATTATGTAAATTCATAAGAGGCAACAATAAAATAAAAACCATTCTTACAAACTTCAATCTGTGACAAGGAATTGTCGATCCCTAAAATAAAACCAATTAGGTCAATAGAACCCAGGGAAGAACCTTCAATCAATGTTGTGTAACCATTTCAGGAAACTAACTCTCCTCATCACGGAATCGAATCCATGAAATTAAAACTCCACAATTATATGACACCACGAAAGATATCTTTTGGTAAATCAATGTTGGCCATATCTGTTGGTTTTCCTTCAAAGAATGTAGAAACTTTAACAAAAAAGTGTACTCATTTATATGCATCTCATATTACAACAAAACATAAGTCCTATAAACTTGCATTTAGTCCAAATTATTTCCTTAACATTTGGACATCAATAACTCGTTTAAAAAAAATTGACTGGGACACACTTATCATCCAATAGGACAATTCTTCATGTGAAATAAAACCACCAATTTTAATTTCACAAGCATAGATGACTTAGAGGGAGTGGTTCATGAACGCCATTCAAATGGTATTTGCTTCTGCCATAAAACTATAAGCCTCGGATTCAAAGGCAATTAAAAACTTGCTTTGTTTCATGAATGACTTAAGGGCTTGATCCAGGCAATGAGTTCCGAAAGCATTGCATTTGTAATGTTACATAAGCACTACTTCCAATTGTGCATTTACGTACATCCTTTATTACACAAAACATAATGAGATAACTAACAGCCAACAGCTTATTCCTGAAAGTCATTTTGTCCAAATGTGCTTTTAAATTATGACCCCTTTGTGAATTTTTAAATTTTGAATTTTGAAATGATAAAAGTTACTCAAAATATGATGCACAAATAACAAACACGAAGGGAGTCTCAATGTAAGAAGTGTTTGTCTCATGAGTGCCTCACCCTTTGAGTTCTGGACCTCAAGGTTTTTGAAGCCTCTAAAACTACACCTAGAGGCAAGCATCAAGGATTCAAGGCATAAGTCCTAAACATCTTTTAAAACAAGCATCATACATAAATTGGAAGATTTGACATACAAATCTGCTCGCCCAGCCCGATCTTGCTTGTCTGCCCTTGCAAAGACATTTGAGGCAAACCCCTCCAGGTACAAATTGTCATCAGGCCCCAACTTTAACGACTTCTTATCCTGTAAAAGACCAATATTGGTAAACACCAATGAGGAGAATGATACAGAAAGCATACACTTCATAGTTCATATATCTACAATAATTTATAACTTCAGGACCTAAATTTATGCTGTGGAAGTATTTATAATGTGAAAAATACAAGCTCATGAGAGATAACACTAAGTTAGAAAGATAGGATATTCCAGCCACAGAGACACCAACTTTCTATTTAATTGAAGCCATTGTAAACTTCCAAGATAAGAACCCATCAAATAGTTTGGTGTTTTCAATTGCAGAGGTAGCATCTATATGTTAGATGTACTTGCTATCATCAGCCCCACACAATAGTCATAAACATGCTGCACTTTCTTTTCTTTTTTTTTGGTAAAGAAGAAATCCATTAAAAAATAAACTTAAATACAAACAAAACATTCCAGATCCTCTAGCATACTCAAGTACAACAACCCACAGCTTTCTAGGATAATCAGTCTCCCAAACACAACCACCCTCTGATCCATATCGCACTTTAGAATAATAGGAGATCTTAAATAACCGACCTAAACAGCTTAATGTATGAACTACACAAAGGATAAATTATACAATCCTCAGAATGCGTTTGAAGCTTAATCTGGTAACAATATCTGTTGCAGAAAAAAATTGAAACAGAATCCCAAAAACATCTTGTCAAAATATTGGAAATTTGTAGAGAAGAAAGTCCAAATTTCAAAATTTCATCAAAATTTAAAATTTTAATCTATCGAATGATCATAATGAAGTAGTGAAATCAGAAACACATTCAAGTGGATAAAAGCTAGTCAAATGAACCAGGATAACAACACGGAAACCCCTCAACTTTAAAGAACATGTATATCTGATTTATTGCTGAGATAAGGAAGAATAGGAAAACGCAAACCCCACTTCACTGTGCCCAATACCACTAATTGGCTTAGTTGAGGTTAATTCTTCATATTTCTGAAGAACATTAAACTTCAGACAAAATTTAATTTTTCTTTTCTATTTCTCTGTTTTATCAGCAACGAAACAGGCACACTTGATAAACAGCATAGTAAAAAATACGCATCAAAATAAAAAACAAACGACCTTTTCAAGTTGTTTCATGAGGGAAACAAGGATTGAATTGGTGGTTTTTGTACGCTCGCTCTGAGGAATCTTCAAGCCTCGCTCCATCGCATATAATCGACCTGAAAAAATGAAGATCGTATCGATCATACGCAAACGAAGACGCATATGAAGGAAAAATAAAATAACACAAGATGGAAGAGTAGATATCGAAGGAATTTTTTTAGAAAATCAGGGTTTAGAGGTAGTAATTGGTAAAGGTTTTAGGGTTTTCAAAGGCAAATACTTACAGTAGTAAGCAACGAGGGGTTCGTGCTTCTGTAACTCGTCCGCTCGTTGAAGATACGGCAGTAGAAGCTTTGCTGGCTCGTTCTCGCTCGCCATCGTTGTTCCCTGATCTTCTTCTGGTTAGAGAGAGAGAGAGAGAGAGAAGGAAGACGAAATGGAGTTTATATTGCGAGGGCCAAGGAAATTGCTGAGAAGACAAGGAAGAGCATTTTTAAAGTGGTTCCCACATCAAAATGACACCGTTTTGAAGTGAATCTTCCAGCTCATTTGTCCCTCAGACCCGCATATGCGAAAATTCGAAGACGTCCAGCGGTTTCCTCTTTCTATGTTTTTGGAACAGAAAAGTTACGGTGGGTCCTTAGAGTACTATTGACGGCCTCTTCCTCAATTTCAATTTCAAGTGATATAACATTAAATACTAGATGGACATCCCAAGTACAAAATTTCCATCACTGATTTGATGGTATAACATTAACACTAAAGCCAGCCAAAGGTAAGGCTTACGTGGGGTTCTTCCCTACTGATTGACAGCTAACCGATAATTTCTACCTATGTCAAAAAAAAAAAATACTATACATGCCAACTAAAATTTAATGTTGGATTAGATTTTTAAATATTTAATCAATTTTAATTGGTATTTCTTGGCACAAATATGTCTTGAAATGCATGCTCAAAATAGCTTGAAAAATTAGAGAGAGCCCATTAGAAAGCCCTACTCACCCCTCTAGGAATTGAAATTCCAGTTCAATATGTAGCAACCACATTAATCACACGCACTAATCAAAGTTTAATCATGTTATTCCTCTTCCAAATAATATTATATGCCACACCAAAACATGCGACGCCTTCATCATGATCGGCTCCACTTCTGGAGACGGTAGAATCTACCCAAATTACAAAATCTCTAGTGAGGAAGGCAATAGGCATCACCACTGGCTCCACTTCTGAAGAGCTTACACGACTAAAAGGAATATTAACACAATAGATCCCCAATGATATTGCTGTTAAAAGTTCAGACCATCTTTAAGGATCAAGAGAGAACCCAAGAATCTACTATCTTAAAGGATCCCAAGTATAAGATGCCCCCCAGAAGTTCAATTAGGGCCGGAAATGAATATACTGGAGGACCTGGACTTTCATTGCCAATATGCCAGATTTGACGCAAGATTCGAGCAAACAAAGCAGCTTGAATTAAAATGAAATACCCTTCCAAAAGCCAATATAACATACACCAGCTAAAAACAGTCTCTACTCTTCCCGTAACTCAACTCACTGTTTATAAGACATATCCCTACAGCAGCAACTACTAATAACAATATCACAGGGAGTGTAAAACCTACTACAGATTTCTCTCTCAATTATCATGGTGAGACCGGAACTGGATCAGTGCCAGAAACATGGGAGGCTGCGTCTTCTTTTGATATGGCAACATAGTTCAAAGGAGCAACCGGCCGGGTATTGTCTCTCTTCCCATCTTTAGGTGTGGACCTGCCACCGTTTTGATGAGCATTTAGAGATAGCCGTCGGCTAGGAGTTCCATTAGCACCTCCATTTGCACGTGGGCCAACCACCTTCTTTGAACCAAGACTTGGTCGACCAGGGCTAGGTCTTGAGCCGAAAATGGCTTCTTGTTCCGTGTTTAGCTGCTCGTGGAATTTTTTCTGATCCTGTGAAGAGCAATGATTACAACTCCATTTAGTATAAGAAACAACTAATTCAAAATGGTGATCTGCTGAGCACAAAGGTCATGTGAGATTGAAGTCGCATCAAGATTAATTAGATCAAATTTGCACGTGGTAGAGCCCAGAGGACCGTCACTTTATAATCCAGTCAAACTTGCACTTACCCTCATCCTCCTTTTCTCTTCTTCTCTGTCCTGCCTAAGCATGGCATATTCGTCTAGCATGGCAAGGAGAGGAACTCCGTCGTAAGCAAATGGTATGCCGTGCTCTTCTTCCCACGCCCGAGTTTTAGCAACCAAGGTGTCAACCAAAGCTACATGTTCAAGAAAACCAATCAGGAGGAAAGAAGCCTGAAATCTCTTGAATATACATATCAAGCAAAGCACACATGGTAGCATGCAGTATCATCTTCCATGTACCATGCACGTACACCATGTTCATAAATACATCCAATGATAAAGCTCTGCATTGTTGGGAGCTAATGACCACATGAAGGTTTTTTCTCCTCAAAGATGAAACTTTATGCAGTAGCACTAGCGACCATTTTAAAGCATATAAACCGTTTTTAATACATTTTCATTACATTCACCACAGATCATATTAAAGTTAATTAGCTTCAATTAACCAAGACGAAGATTAAAACTTCTTGATGCGTAATTAGTAATTCATGATCTACACAAGAGGTCTAGGTCCCACTCAACCATTAAAGTCCTCAATAAACTTGTGGCATTCTATCACTAAAAGGCAAGTTAAGGGTGAGGAAAGAAGGGTCACCCCCTCAAACCAAGTCCATATCAATCACGGACTGTAAAGAACACCAAGACCAGAGATTTAATATCTAGAAATGATTCAAGGTAAATTTACATTTGAGAAACATTTTTCCTTCTGAAATTGTATAACTAAAAATTATATGTACATTAGTACATGCACATCTCATCCATCAAAGCATATCAAATTTTATAAAGGTAGCAGATAAGTTCATCCCTCCTCCTACAGGTAGACATGACAACAGCAAACTATAAATTAATAGAAAAGGTTAGGTCCTTTTTTGTTTTAAACTTAATTAAAGAGGGATTGTGAAATCCACATAATCCGGTGGATGAATCCAGTAGACAAATCCAATCTGTGGAACTCAATTGCAAATACTGTGGTGATCCTCTGATTCTATACATACCTGGAATTTTGTTGACCAGAATCCGGGCTTTTTCTGCTCGCTTGAGATTTAAGTGTGCACCTCTGCTTGCGTTATACCTGTTGTCATCCTGTTTCAGTGAGGTAATGTCAGTGAGATGATAATTCCCTAATTCTTGCAGCGAAATAGTTAGTCAAAAGTATTCACATGGGAAGAACCTCCCACAAATTTTATTTTTCTTTGCACCAAATCTTCTTCAACTATAATAAAGACACAGAATTTTTCTGACTTATATATTCATGGCGAAAAGAATGCATCCTTTATAAGAAATTGGAGGACTATATATTCTCATCATGTATGCAAGCAGGCAATTATTTACACTGCCAGGAAATATCACAGAAGTAGAGAAAATGAATTATTCTAAATTAAAAAGGATTGGCTGCTGACACAAGAAATTGAAGGAAGGGTTTCTTGGATTGCAGGAGATCATTGAGGTACTCAGAGCACATTCCAGTGGAAAGATATAATTGTTGTTCACTGTTGCCATTCATTATAACAGATCAGATGCACAGGAGATTGTCAGGGCCGATTGTTGCCGCAGTGGACTGGTGCTATTTTATGTGAACCAAAAAAAGATGTAAAGAGAAGGCCCCCTATCATTTTCTATTTTTCCTTTACCTTCATTGTTGCTTCTTTGTCTTTTCAGATAAAAGATACGTCTTTCAGAAAGTATTATCTAAAGTTTCTTTTCCCTTTTTTCACATTTCAGTAACCAAACAAATATGGTCTCTTAATTTACTACTGTCAGCCTGTTTTCTCAACAACCAAATACTATGCCAAAGAAATGCAGATATGGGTCATGAGGAATATTTGAACAGGAAAATCAATACATTCAACCCAGTTGAGCAAAGTTCATGCGCGTTATATACTTCCAAGGTTATGAATATTATATTCCATTATTGAATTGGGCATCACATAGGATTCCACAGCCCAGTAACTGGTCTGATAAGATTATTTTTAGTGAGCAATAATTACATTCCCATGTATGGTCAAACATATTTTGGCAGGCAGTCCAGAGAGAATATGGCTACAAGAAACATTCTGAACAGAACATCCTTTTCGACAATCTTGTGATCATCTTGATTTACAAGCACGTGTTATAACGTTAGCACATGCTGGGCAGGGAACAAGGACCAGAGGTCCAGAGGTATTGGTTCTCTGTGCAACTCAGGAAACACAGCCTTAGGAAGTTTGCATAATCATTAAACTCATCAGCATTGAGATACTCAGGTGAGCTTCAGGATCACAATGATGCTGACTAATGTTCCAAATGTTGTGTAAAGTAGAATAGGAGGACAACAATGCAGACAATATGACCTGTGTGTTTCTGATCGTGATGATTATATTCCAAAAGAAATTGAGAGAGAGAGAGAGAGAGAGAGAGAGAGAGATCAATACCCGATTATAATCTTCAAGCCAACTCTCTTCTTCACAAGCTGACATCCATTTCTCAACCTTGTCCAATATATCTTTTCTGCTGAGTGCCTCTTCTTTTGCTTTCACTATCTGATTGTCCATGTCAGCCAGTAACTCAGAAGGCTCAACATTCCCAGAATCAATCAATGCCATAATCTTCTCTCGAGCGGTCTCTGGATCTATTTCTATGTGAGCACGACCAAATATCTCTTCAAGCTCCGCTTGCTTTTTAAAAGCAATTTCCTTCATCCGGCTAGCTTTTAGCTGATCAAGCCGTTCAACCTCCACCTCAGCCTTAAGAACAAAAGCAAGAAAATCAGTAAATAGCTGGGATTATCAAACTTACAGTTCTGCGAACATAAAGAATAAAGATACCTGCTCGATCAGATCCAGAGCAAGAGCCCCAGGGATGGTCACCTCATCCACTGAAGCAGATATGTTACAGGTCACATGATCAAACAAACTCCGCTCCTCTACTGGGGTATCCATCAGGTTCCAAAGATCAATTAACTGAGTTGCTAACTCTTGAAGCTGTAGAGAGCAGATACATTTCAGAAGAGGAGATGTGTTTTGTTGGAATAGCAATTAGGTAGAGGTGAATTTTAGAGTTTAAGATGCTTATTGGAATATGGAAAAGATAGACATCAATAGAGCAGTACTTAAATTAAATTTATATGTTGCATCCCGCATACAAAAAGAGTACATATAGACCCAATACCTCTCGTTACATATGAATAATTGAATCTATGATATGATACAAAATACACTACACATGTGCATGAACATGTACATGCACAAAATAAGAATTACAGATTAAATGAAAAGATAGCATATGTTTTTGTTCACTGTGATGGTGTACGGCAGTACATGAATCACAGGCTCTCCAGAGGAAGAAGACGCCACCATGATAGATGCTACATTTTTCAGCTAAAATTGTATAAATTTGGCTAATTCTAAGATATACCTTTTTCTTCAGGTAAAATATCTTACATGATATGCTTAATGTTTACATAATAATCTATCTTCCGAGATAGCATATTGTGTGTGAACTGTAAAGATAAGACAACATGCAGAGTTTTGTAGGATCTGTGACTTCCAGTAGCACAGGTCGATGTTTTACAGTATAAGTGACAGGTGTGAAGCAAGGTAATCAAAATTTTTCTACAAGTGCCAAAAGTTGGAATGATTAACGAGTTACCTTATGCAGCCTCTGCTTCTTATCTTCTTTTAGTGCTAAGACCGTCTTAGCCAGCCTAGACAAAGTGTCATTGCTGATGCTTTTGGATTGCACACCAGTGGAGTCATTTAAGCTTGGATGAACCTCAGTAACAGTACTGAAGAAGTCCATCCCAAGGACAGCACAGAGATCATGCACTGTGCTAACAAATTCAAGGACCTTGTGCAACCTGTCACTCTGCCATATCAAATAATCAATTGATAATGATCAACCCAATGAATGTAGAAGCTAGAACTATCATTATTAGCTAGTGAATTATTAGAGTCTCACCTTCTCCTTCTGAAGATCTTGGAGCTGAACATGATATTCATCTAACTTCTTTAGGGATAGGTCCGCTTCGTCAACTGCAGGAGTCCCCGCTTGCTCGCTGAGGTTTAACTTTCCAGCAATTTCTCCACATATCTTTTGAATCTGCGACTGTACATCAGAAAATTCCTTTACTCTCTCCTCTTTCTGTTTCCATAACTGTTCCAGCACAGGTGCTATAGCTGAAAGTTGTTCCTTGATTGTTCCTGAAGTATTATCAGGCTGAAAAGCAAACCAAAAAAATCCATGAGGAACCCAGTTCACTATCTCAAACTATACAGTTAAGGAAGCCATATTTATCCATCGCTGTAGTAATGATTTTCCATTCTTGGAAACAAAGACAAAAAATCTGTTCTCTATAATAAGCGATATTATTATAGTAATTGATCACTCACAATTCCAGCAAAAGATTTTTCTCCAAGAGCTGAGAGAAGATTAGAGAGTTCAAGTTGGGCATCTGCCAAGGCCTGAAGAAGGTGGGCCCTGGACTTCACAGCCTGGTCAACCTTCCTCTTGTATACATCCAAGCACTCCTGCTCCAACTGAAGAAGCATCTTGTCTCGTTCTTCATCGCTTTCACCAACCTCATCCCAAATTTGCTGCAGTGAAGCACCAATTATTTTATTAGCTTGTTGTCTTGTTCCTTATATGATACCATGAACACAAAACAAAAACTGTAAAGTTAAAATAATTCAATAATGGATTGCCTGCAATTTCTGCAATAAAGAACCGCAAGTGGTTTCTCCAAGAAGAGGGTTTTGGGCATCCGTCACAGCCATTCAAGTTATTATGATAACCTAACCTGTATCACAGAGAGTGTTAAAAATTCATTATTTGTTTCCAGAGGGAGCAAAATATATGGTTCAAATTTGACAATAAATTAAAGTATACCCCAAGAACTTGGAACCAAAATTATCTTATAGACCCGCAAGAAAAAGAAATAATACTTTACCAGACAAGTAAAACATACACACCTGTCAACATCAATCGCAATTCACAGATGAGGAGCAAACAAATAGTCACATAATTAAAGAACATAGCATAATTAAATAACATAAAATGAATGGATTTAGGAAAATGAAAAACGAAGGATAAAGCTACTCTTGCTCCACTATTAGCTTCCCGCATTCCACACTGTAAGTGCAAATGTTACTCGTGAATACATGTAAGAAGCTAAATATGGAGCACAAATACCACTACCCGTATTGGAACTTGGAAGACAGCCCAAATTTGAGGTTTCACTTGTTTCTACATCCAGTGTTGATATTCCATGATTGAAATGGACTACAGAGCAAGCACATTGAAATCCCAAATGCCATAAACAACATGGGACACAAATATATCTATAAATAAAACCTTTAATTTTTTGCAAAACACAAATCAAATCCTCACCAATTAGCAGAAAGTAAACTAAGTGTCAATACTCAGTACCATTTCTCGAAATTGAGACCGAATTAGACACATCGAAGTTGCTCCAAACTCAGATCTTACAAACCATTTCTTGTTATTATCAGTAAACAAGTTCCTAAACAGCTTAACCACATTTCACTCTACTGAAAACCACTTAATAAATCAAATGTAAAAATTTTCCAAAAATCAAGCATTAACGACAAGATCTCAAAAGCTCAAACACAGTTAAAGAAATCCACTTCACTGACACAGCGTATCATAGCATTCAAGAAGAAATGTGTACCAATCCCAAAATCTAACACGTTACGGTCACCATAATCAAGAACAAGAACAACTTCAAAACCGTCGGAACTCTTCCTATTCAGAATGAGAACAATTAGAATCCAAAAAACAAACAACACTCAACATGAGATCACGGAGAGAACTACTTCAAAGAGACAAAAGACTGTAGAATCAACATTTGTAACAGAATAAAACAAAAGCTGAAGTAGTAGCGCTGAATGCTTACCCAGATCGTCCTTGGAGCTAGGGTTTCTGGGGTTTGTGGTTTCAGATCTAAGGACTTTCGTCCCAGTCAGTCTGGAGTGTTTCTGTGGACTTGTGGCGAGACAGGGAAGAGAGAGAGAAAGAGTTGGACTAAATGAAGTGGTGGGACCCTTATATACGTCGTCGTCTCTCTTTGTATCTAATCTAATTGTGCTAAAACATCTCGATTCATTACGCCCGTGCTTTTTATGTTAATTACGAATATGGTACTGACAGTTAGGACACAGGACCCAATACAAATCAAATTATTTAGATTTAACTTACCATAAAAAATTGTTCGAATTCCCTCGTAAAATAAATAAATAAATTTTAAATTTTATTTTTAAATTTATTATTTTATCTAATTAAACTTCGATAAGTACTACTTAATTCAAAAAATTAAATAATAATTTAAATAATTAAATTATTCAAATTCAATTCAATATTAATTTAATGAAACACTCGTTTAAATTCGCCTATAAGATAAATTAGTTAAAATCAAATTTTATTTTGGGCATTTTACCTCAATACTACTCTACTGAGGTTTCAATCAATTACAAAAATAAAGTTGACATTTGAATATTTACGAAAATACAAATTTTAGATAAAAATGCCCTTTAATAACACATAATCATCATTTTAAAAATAATCCCCAATTTTGTTGAAAATCACCAATCCCCAACTTCTACATAATTACTAATTTTATTGATAATCACAATTTTTGAATAGTCAAATCACTTTTGATAACTCACCATAACAGATCTGAAATGGTGATTCAATACAAATTTGGTGATTTTGCAAAAATTAATGATAACACATATTTTTTGTGATTATGTGTTAAATTATAAATTGGTGATTCTTTGCTTTTTTGGGTATTAAGTATAATTTGAGAATCAGTGATTATATAACATTTATGGTAATTACATGTGTTTTTGGTTATTAAACATAACCTACCGTGCATTTAATGTTTGACAAGATAAGTGAGGATATGATTTGATGTATAAAAAAAAAAAAAATTGAAAATTGAAATGACTTGTATGGACCAAAAAATTATGATTGGTGTTTGCTAACAAAAATGATGATTATCATAGAATATGGTAATTCGTGATTATAGGTAAAGTTGGCGATTCTATATATTTTAGTTGATTGGTGATTATTCAATTTTTTTGTGATTATTTGTAAATTTGATAATTATGAGAAAAATTTTAAATAAAATTCATTTTTTTTTTACTGTTAAAATGACAAAAATGTTCATTTTCCTGTACGCATATAATTGTTCAAATGTCGATTTCATTTCTGTAATTGATTGAAACCTCATTAATATTAAAGTAAATAAAAGTTAAAATAAATTTAAAAAAAATAATGAATCAAATGTTTGCTCATTCCCTAACATCTCTTTTTCTCATACTATTTAATAAAATAAAATAAATTTATTCATTCATTTTCATACTTCTTTTAAGAAAAATGAGGAGAATATTATGTCAGCCCGCTATAGACAGCAAGGAGCTAAATTGGAAACAAATAGAATGCATACGAAATTACGTGTTTGTCCTTGATGGGTGTCCAAGGAGCCAGGGTGCATTGAGTGGACACGGCTGAGAAATCCTGGTGCAGCAGTTCAGACAGACATGTTAGAGAGTAAAAGGACGGGCGACAGTTGATCAACTATTTTCAAAGAGATTCATATGTGGTGGGGCCACGTGTCTATTTAATTTTGGATCATGATGGGATAAGTACTTGCCTTTCAATATTGGTTACAATTCATTAAATGTCATCCCATCAACCCTTATTTATTTGGTCGTACGCCTTGTCAACTTCTTTTTTTTTTTCGGGTCAACAAGGTCTTTAATCCTTCGAGTGGATTAATTTTTGGTTCATTTTGTATTAATTAATATTTCAAAATATAAATTAATAATTAACTTAAAAAAAAAAAAAATCTAACTCGAGATCTTTGGGTTCTTTGATCAATTTTATAAGAGTAATCAAACTTGAAATCTTTCACTTTTTAATATATAAATATCAAAATCAATTGTTCATTATGTTAGAGCATCTCCAATGCAAAAGCCAAATTTGACATCCCAAAAAGCACTAGTTGATGCCAAATTCTAAGCCCATTTGGCACTTTGGGATGCCAAATTTGGCTTTTTGGCATCAAGGAATGCCAAAAAGTCAAATTTGGCATCAACTAGTGCTTTTTGGGATGTCAAATTTGGCTTTTGCATTGGAGATGCTCTAAAAGAAGAAAAATGCTAATGAGATCTCATACTTTGAATGAGTTAAATTTTCCAAACTTACCTATTAAATTGATAACAAATCAAGTTGTTTTGAGTGATAAAAAGTGCTTAAGATATTAATAATTGGAATGAGTTGGATTTCGATATGTGTGTAATATGAATTATGTATAGGTGCAATTTGAAATGATTCAAACTAATTTAGATTGAGAATCGATTCAAATTTAGAATTGAATTTAATTAGTCGATATATTTCAATTTGAAATAAGGTTCAATGTGATGCTGATTTGAATTTTTTTTAATTAATTGATCAACCAATCTCAATTTAATTCTGTTCAGAAAATGTCTTTGTAATTCCGTCAAACATCATATATGAAAGCTAGGTTGATGTACTTTATCCTTAAATTAATCTTACTTCAAACCGAATCAAATTGCACCATACACCCTATTTAAATCCAATAAGATCTTGACACAACCTAATGGTTGATGTTCATGTCATGTGATCACGCATAGTAAAAGTTCCACACTCATGTAATGGAGGCAAATAGTGCTACTCTACTCAAATTAAGTAGTTAGGACGTTTTATCTCTGTGTAAACTCATCACGTGTTTTGGGATTTTAACTTATCTCAACTACTAGGATATATTTATGGTATTAGAGTCATACATAATCTGTATATATTATTGTCATCACGACCATATCAGGGGAGTGAGTTGGAATCTTAGGCTAAGATAAGATTGTAAATGGATGGAACTCGCCTATCCTTTTATAGAATTAAACTCATGTGGTTGGTTGGTTCAAATCTAAATTTATGCTCTATATTCAAAAAAAAATTAAGGGCCGAGCTACCCGTAGTCAGTCCAATTACACTGGTGACATATATATTTAATGTATTAAGAGTGTTTTGAGGCTGAGTTATGGACTTAAATGGCTGACAATTAATGGATGAGCCACTCTCGATCAGCTCCCATTATACTTTCTTTTTTACTACAATCTCATTGATTAGTGTAAGGTGATCAAACTTAAGTTTCGAGCTATTATATATATATATATATATAATTTTTTTTGGGTTGAAGTGATTGACAGTTGGTTGATTTAATTATATTTTTTACTGTTCTAATTTTTTGGCATGGAATAAAATTCTATGTGATCAGATAAGAAATTAAAGTGACAATTCATCGATCTACCACTATTTAAAAATTACTTTAAAAAAATAGATAACAAATAACCACACAATTATATACCTTAAGTTGGATCAGAATTATACGCAAAATATAATCAAATGCTAACATATATATATATATA
>JAESVK010001228.1:464873-495841 GCA_017140935.1 Hamamelis virginiana
ATGCTAAAGTAAGTAAAGAACACAAACCCTTGAATTGGAATCTTGAAATGAATCTTCCATTAAGTGAATGAGAATCCAAAGGCTTGTGTTATTTGCTGACTTTAACTAAAGTAAGCATTTGTTGACTAGATCATTTATCTATATATATATATATATGATGATCACTTTTTAATATTTAAAAAAATTGGGATAATTAATTATTTCTTATGATTTCATAAATAAATAAATAAATGTAAATATATATTTATATTGGGCACTCTTGTAGTTAAGTTCAAGGAGGAGGGCACGGATTTGGTGATGGGAAAAAGTTCAAAAGAACATTAAAATATCAAATATGTAAAAGCAAATTAAAACGAGGCTTGTAAGGTTGCAAAGGTCACGTTCATTGCTAGGTGGCATCACGAATCAGAAAGGTCCTTATCTTAATGCACCAGCATGCAAAAATAATTAAATTTACTGGTTATATATATATATATATATGTGTGTGTGAGATTTGGATCTTACTTGTAATAATTAGTTACGTAAGCACTCAAAACTTTTAAAAATATTTTATAAATTGAGTACAATCCATCCAAAAATTTTACCAAATAATTAATCTCTTTTTCCCTTTTTATTTTTTATTTTGGGTGCCTTTGTTCGAGTATCTTGTCCTTTGCTTGAAACAAAATTTAACTCTTTATAGAAAAAGATTACACTATGGGTTGGGTTGGCCAATATTGTATATTTTTGTAGAATTCACTTAAAAATGGCATAGTGTAGCTTCACCATGCTTATTTAATATTCCCTGATGTCATGTTGGCCTGTAACGTATAGTTTCTATTTTAAAAATGAAATAATTAAAAGGATTGGTTCTTATTGTTAGAATAAAGCTTCTTTTTATTTAAAAATATTAATATAAAAAATGAATAATTAGGCTACATTAATTCAATTAATTGGTATTCGTATAGGAATTATGAAGCAGCGTTGTTTTTTTTGCTATACAGATATTTTGGGCTAGCTTGCACGCACCAGTCTAAATTCTACACTCCGTACAAGTCTTTCGAAATAAGATTTATGCTTTTCGATTCGTGGCCTCGAATATTAATAATTAGTGAAAGTCGAATACGGGATCAAAGAATTTGGTAAACTCTTAACCCAGCATGCTCCACCACTAAACTACCCACAGCATCATGTTGTTATGTTGTTATGTTTTGAAAAGTAAATAGAGAGAAACAGGACAAGAGAATGCAGTGGGTTAAAAATAAATAAATTAGCATTGTCCAATAAAATATTTCTTGACCGTTGACTAGAGGGTGGAGATGTAAATTTGAGAGTGGCACGTGGATGGTTTAAGGGAGGCAGAGATGATAATGTGGTGTCCGAAAATCAAAACAGGGTGACCAATAGGAAGAGTTTTGTAGGGCTAGCTTCATGTGGGCAGGACAGGGAATGTATGGGACTTGTCTTGGGTGCATTGAACCCGCCAAAACTATCTCACATGCCTTTTGTACCATTCTTCTAGCCTTTTATATTTTTATTTAATTAATAACAATACCCAAAAGTTAATAATAGAATAAACCTTATTACGTTAGCCTCATTCCCTAATCTTTTTTTTTTTTTTTTTAAATAATGCTAGATGAACTAAATCATAGATTAAAATTTTCAAACCAAATGATGGAACACCGTAACACAAATGATACATAGCTCTTAGACATTTTGTTCAACACCCCATCGAGAAGTGTAAGATCCAACTTGATGCGAATTCTATCCAACCTTCAACATTCCTGCTCCATCGAGCTTCTTTAGATGGTCAAAAAGTGGGTTCGTGAACCGTGTGGAGAGAGAGGAGAAGGCTCCCATGGAGAGCCAAGCGTCTTCAAGCATGTCAAAACAACAATAAACTAGCCTTAATTAGACTTCTTATCCTTATGGTGCAATGCCACTCTGTTATGGAAATTTTGACAAGCACTCTTCTCATCCTATGGTTGTTATTTCCATTTTTGTAGCACAAAATCTTCAACCATCTTCTATTATCATGGGATCTTGCTGTGTGGGTAACTATATATTTGGAACGTGGGTGTGTTTTTTTTTTTGGAATGCATATGTTGTTTTAATAAAGGGTAATTTTGTCTGCAAATTTATGTGAGGGACCTAATGGGTTACAACTTTTTTCGTTTGACCTAATGGTCCAAACCTCTAATATGAAGGACCTATGACTAACAAACCGTTTAAAAAATGTATAAAAATAGAGAAGATATATTGCAACCATATCATTTGGTATAAAATTTTTGGTTTAAGATTTGATCCACTTAGTATTTTATTTTATTTTTTTAATACAATTTGTAATTTGGGACTTTTTTTAAAAAAAAATATTGAACTCATAATAGTGCCAAACTTTGGTAATTCTTTTAAAAAAATCATCTGGGTTTTATAGAATTTAAGTTTTCACCCTCCCTCTCAATGTAAATAAGAATTTTAGTGAATTTTTATGCATTTTTTCAATAATGAGAAATCAGAAATAACATGCAACAATCAATTATGTTAATTTTTTATAAAAATTAAAAACTGAAAGTGAAGATTTATAGATAATATTATTATAAAATCTTCTTTAAAATAGTAAGGAGAGCTTTTTAAGATTCATGCAGTATTCCAAAAACAATAGAATGATTTGTGAAAACAGGCACATACAGCAATAACAGCATTACAGCTACTACCAATGTGAAAAAATTTTATTTGTCATACTAGTGATCATTATTGACACACTAAACTTGTCGCATGTTATTGTTAATTTGGTCCACTGAAAGTGAGTGCCCAAGTCTTCCCATCCACCCTTCCATCTGACAACCTTGAAATTGCAAGTGCTCAGGTCTTATAGCAGAGGAAAATTGCTTAACATCTTAAATTAGAAATATATTTTCTGTGTTTTAACTTAATATTATTCATCGATTCCAAAATCTCTTTCTTAAATTTGAGAATACTTATTGAGGTTAGGATTCGAAACTTAATATTTCTCTGTAATTATTAAAGAATTTGCTTGATAAATCAATATTTTTAACTCCAAATAATCATCTTTCTTACAAAATGTTGATTTGCTTGCCACCCATCTAACTCCTTACAAGTGAGGTGGTTGTTTGGTAATCAAAAGTGAGAGTTTGGCAATCATTTTTCAAATTTGTATTAGTTAATCATGCAAATATAGTTATTATACATGTAACTTGTAATCAATATAAAATTCACACAAATGATTTATTTATTAAAATAAAAATAGTACACAATAAACGTACACTTTGACACAAATAAACTCACCCAAACATGTTGAAAACGACTTGTGAATTTTTTAAAAACAGATGAGTATACCCTAATTAATTAATGGTATTTAAATGAGGACCATCCCACGGAGTCCGAATTTGCTGGTGAGTAGCAAATTGCTCACCAGGTGATGAGCAACCGTTCAGATGGCGACACCTCAGCAATTTCAACAATCCAAGGGACCAAGAGCAAAACGTTGAACATGGAGGTCGTTTTGAGCCAAACGGAACTCCCTTTAATCCACTTAACCCCGTTAACATGACCGAACAGTTAAAATTTTTTGCAAAAATTTTTGTTTCGCGCCAACTTCTCTCTCCTCCTTCCTAAAAAATCTGACTTACCTCTCTCTCATCTTGACCCAAATTTTTTTTCTCTCTCTCTCTCTCCTCAAGAACCAAATTTCTTCTCTCTCTCTTCACGATCCAAATTTCTTCTCTCTCTCCTCACCGACCAAAATTTATTCTCTTTCTCTCATCAAACCATTTCTTGTTGTGCTTTGATGGAGAACTATGGCGCTTCGTTTTTCTCTTGTTGCTTGAAGACATTATACCCAAAATTTTAGGGTTTGAATGGTTTAGAGCAGGGGGTAAGCCAAAAAAAATGAAACGTGAGGTGTAGAGAGGAGTGGGTTAGGGGTATTTTGGATGGGGAATATGAAAAATATAGAGAGAGAGTCATCTTGTGTGAGGCTATGGGAGACAATATATGAGAAATGAGAACAGTGGATTTGAAAATGCATGATTTGAGTAAATGAGGTATATATAGAATCCCGCCAATAGTCAACTATTATTTATCTATAGTCGACTATGATATTGCTGCCTCTTCCTTTTGTATTTCCAGCAGCACCTTACTTGCCTACAAGTTGGTTGTGACATTTTAACAAACATTTAGTACTCATCTTTAATCATAATCCAACATATATCAACCTCAACTAATTTCAATTCAATTCAGTTCAGTTTCACTTCATTTCGATCACACCAAGCTGTAGCAACAGCTACATGTATATTTTTAAGAGAAAGAGAGAAATGGAGCAAGAAGAAGAACTTGACATGAATGAGAGATGGACCCAAAAATTTAGAGATGAATGAAAGAAAGAGAGATGGAGCAAGAAATAGAAATGGAGGAGAGAGAGAAGAAATTTGGATAAGGAGAGAGATGAATTTATACGAGTGATCGAGTGGGATTTGAAAAATATTTGAATCTCAAAATTTTCAAAAAATTTTAGATGCTCAGTCATGTTAACAAGGTTAAGTGGGTTGGGTGGACTTCCGTTTGGCTCAAAACGGCAGCTCTTCATAGCGTTTTACTCAAGGTCCCTTGGATTGCTGAAATTGCTGAGGTGTCGCTATCCAAGCGGTTGCTCACCATCTGGTGAGCAATTTGCTGCTCACGAGCAAATCCGAACTCCATCCCACGACATTGTCCACGTGTCAGCTCAGGGGCTTCGAAGACCCCTCCAGGTGTTGTAAGCCGAGGTATTTCATTTTATTCCAAGAAAACAGAAAATAAAAACGTTTTCATTTTCGTCATTCGTGTTTTCTGTTTTCCAGAATCGGTGAGAACTCAGAAGCAGAAGAAGAAGAAGAAGAAGAAGAAGAACAGTTCCTTACCATATTCTCACTCCATCCTCGTAGTCACTGCTTTCAGGCATTTTACTCTCTCTCTCTCTCTCTATATATATATGTATATTTTTGTACGTGCTTTGGTCGCAGTTACAGATCTCACAAGGACTCACCATATCCTGATTCAACTGTAAAAACCCTTCCCTTTTCTCACATTCATTATCTTGTGCTCTTTTTTTTTTTTTTCCTTTATTTTATCCTGTCATTGATTGTCTGGTTTTATTAATGGAACCTCAAAGCTGTCCGATTGTGCGTTGTGTGTTTATGTATTGAATAACATTTGATGATTGTCGTGTTATTTGTACCTATATTGATTAAGAAGGGGAAAAAAATGACGTTATTGAATCTAAAATTTTGAGTTTCAAAACGTTACTGCATCGGTTGGCGATTAACAATTTCAAAGTACTTTTCTCGCTTCTGAAAGCAAAAATTGCTTTACCTTTTTGCTCTTAAAACCAATAAAGCACTTTCAAATCCTAACCAAACAGTACTTGTATTAGTCTACTGGTAACTAATCATTATGGAGCGGACGAGGTGGTTTCAAATCTATATGATGTCACAAAAAAGAAAAAAACCCTGTATTAATCATAACAAGTTAGTCTCAATAACTGAAATAGAAAAAAAGAAAAAAAGAAAAAAAAGAAAAGAAAAGGGAATCCTGTAATCATTCCATTATTGTATTTATTTTGGTGTTGTAGCATCTAAACGTAGCCCATAGACTAGGCTCTTGCCTCTCTGCATAGTCAAGTTTTTAAGCATTGACTTTGGGCACAGTATCGGTTGGTCTTACCGTCCACATTGTTCATACCACTCCATATTTGTCTATTGTACACGAGGGTGATATATAAAAAGGATTAGAAAATCCTTGGCTTTGAGCTGATGGTGATTTGACTACACTGATTCGGCTTGGTTCTGTAATGCTAAAATGACGACTTGTTTTTTATCCATCTAAAGAACAAACATAACCTTGATAAGACAAGTTTATGTCATATGGGATAGCTTCTCAGTTACTTTGGTTATAGCTATTTTTTTTTTATTCAGTTGAATTTGAAGTGTTGCACTTCCTTTCCAATATTTCTTTGAATTTGTGTGTTTTTTATGATGTTTTACTTTATAATTCATTCCGAAAACACATCCTTTCTTCCTATAATCTGAAAATGTTCAGCTAATTTGATGTCTCAGGTGTTTTTTTTCATGCACGTATCAATTAGGCATAATTTGGAGTAAATATAAATATAAGAGCAATGCAAACGGGTCATACTCACAGTGCACCATCAACACCTACTGGTCGAATTCGGCACCGTAGATGTTCAAATGAGGTTGGTGGAGCACAAGATCTCTCTCTCTCTCTCTCTCTCTATATATATATATATATATATATAACACATGTGCACGATGCACATCTGTGTGCTTACACACATATTTTTGGCCTGCTTTCCTTTTTATTTTCTGAAATGAAAAAGAAATATGAGCAATGCAAAAGGATCATAGTACTAGTGATCCACTCACATCTATTGTCCAAATTTGAATCTGTAGACATTTAAATGAGGTCATGCATGAATATTCCGTCCCTCTGTGGTTGCGAATTTAACTTTTGAAAATCATCCATCAATATTAATTGATCCTTCCCTGATAATCGACTTTTTTGTTCCGTTGATTGGCATTGGATTGAATTTCTTTCACTTCAAGGGGGCTCATAATGCAAATCTATCTTTCTAGATTGAGATAAATTTTGTTAACATTATCTCTTGCATTTAACTAAGGAAAATGAAATGTCATCAACTGTGGAGTGGTTGGCTTCTTTTGGAAACTTCAAGGAGCTTAATGCTTGTCCTTTGGTGCCAGGTTCCTTCTGAGCTAAGCAAATCCAATGGAATTCATTTACTTGTCGACGATCGAAAGAAATACAGATCAATGTGGATCCGTATATATTCATCTATATGGATGATTGGGGGTTTCGCTTTAATTATCTACTTGGGTCATCTATATATTTGGGCTATGATGGTTGTTATCCAAATATTTATGGCAAGGGAGCTGTTCAATCTACTCAGAAGAGCTCATGAAGATAGGCGTCTTCCAGGATTCAGACTTTTGAATTGGTAAAAAAATCAGCTATATTAATTTGTGTTCTAAGATTCTATGTGTTCTGTTGAAAGCCCTGATGAACTCCGTGTTATTGCAAGATGAAATCAAAATTTATTTATGATAATATTCAACTGACTTGATATGTTCAGATGATATGCATCGTATGTTATCCCAGGCATTTTTTCTTCACGGCAATGCTGTTTGTATATGGCCGCATTATCAGTCAACAGCTTGTTAATACTGTGACTTCTGATAAATTCTTCTATAAGCTTGTGAGCGGCCTTATCAAGTATCAGATGGTTATTTGCTATTTCTTATATATTGCAGGTTTGTGTTTTCTTCTTATATGCATATATTTATTTATTTTTAGACACAAGAAATCTTGATGTCAAACTGTTTTTCCATTTGTTGCATGCTAATGCTTTAAATGCAGATATTTCCATTTGACATGTCTTTGGCATTCCGTTTTACATGGCTTTCTAATCCTTCATGCACATCAATCTGTCTTTGAAATTTCTATGCACTTATTTTTACTGTTTTTTGTTCATTGTATGCTGGTTTATTGCCTTTAACTAGCTCATTGACCTACCATTCATTAAATATTATCACTGAAAATATAATTTTTATCTGTATTGGGTTCAGGTTTCATGTGGTTCATTCTTACGTTGAAGAAGAAGATGTACAAATATCAATTTGGCCAGTATGCATGGACACACATGATTCTTATTGTGGTGTTTACCCAGTCATCTTTAATTTTAGCCAATATATTTGAAGGGATTTTCTGGTAACATGACTTCCAAAATATTCTCCCTTGTCTAATTACTTCGAAATATAGTTTAACAAGTAGGCTATTTATGCCATCTGTCAAGTGTTGTTTGATGGATTCCCTCCTTTTCCATTTCCTCCAATTTTTCCTATCCTGTCTTTGTTAAATTTCCACCTACAAAAATATGGTTCAACCGTTCAACTTTGATATTGTCTATTATTGGTTGTTCAATTCCCAGATTCAAATCATTCAGTCTCTTTTCATATATACCTTTTTTCGTTTTGTACCCCTTAAGGAATGGTAGTCCAGGTCTTAAAGATTTGGAAGAGAAACTAACACTTGATTCAAGATTTCATACTCTAGAATCTTGGGAAGATTGAAATAGATACCGCATTTGTAGGAGCATCACTACTATTAATTCTTAAACACATTAAGATTGTAGTTCCTTTTCTCTGTTTTCAGTTTTTTTGTAGTTGTGAACAAGAATTTGAATTGTTCAGTTCATATTTTTCTTCTTGGATATTGATTGAATTGATTTTGAATTGGTCTACGGCACATGATTGTGAGAAGTTTGGGCGCCAACTTAGTTAGGATGCTAGCTTTCTCTTTGATACCTAAAACCTCTTTTCTTTCTTGCTAAACAAATGATTTTGAATTGAGTCATTTGCTTCTCGTGCATTTAATTGCTTGCTTTGTTCAACTAAATTTTCCGGAATTCTTTTCATTGTTGATTTTCAACAAGGTTAGATACATATGCAGGTTTCTTCTCCCAGCATCACTTATTGCTATAAATGATATTGCTGCTTATTTCTTTGGTTTCTTCTTTGGGAGGACGCCTTTGATCAAGCTATCTCCAAAGAAAACATGGGAGGGTTTTATTGGAGCATCAGTTACAACTGTGATCTCAGCATTTGTGGTGAGCAGCATTTACCTTTTTTTTTTTCCTCGAAGTCGATAAACATGCTCCCTCCTCCTCTACCTCTACTTCTTTCTATATATATATATATATATGTTCTCAATCTTTTGATTTGTCACTTATTATATGAAGCTATTTTAGGTGCCCCCTTCCAGTTGAAATTGCATAGATTGGCAGTAGTAAGGCTAGGATGAATTTTAGGGATTTGTTTTTATATTGACATATCGGTTTTGTCATTTATGTCATCTATCTGCTTGATATATCCATCATCTTTTGGGCAGCTCGCAAACTTCCTGGGCCGTTTCCTGTGGCTGACATGTCCAAGAAGGGTAACTCTTTTAACAGCCTGCAATTATTCATGTTTAGAAGAACATGTCCATTGTATTTCAAACAATGCTTATAACACATGCAGGATTTATCGACTGGTTGGCTTCAATGTGATCCTGGTCCGCTTTTCAAGCCAGAGCATTATGCTTTACCAGGATGGGTTCCTCAATGGGTGAGTGAGAGATCTGGAAATATTTGTACTAAAAGATTTGTACGCTACTTGGCATATGGGTGAGCAAGGGCAAAGGAATTATTAAAGCTCTCTTACTGTGTTTCCGTTTCTCAATTTTTACTTCTTTCATTAGATGGTAATCTTGGTAGCCAAATGCCTTAATATAACCTTCAGGAAGCTTAAAAAAGAAAGAAATGAAGAAATATGCTTTGATTGGTTACTGGCATTTGTCTTGGGATCTGAGTTGGGAAGTGAAGTTCTTTCCTCTTCTTACCAACTCATTTGCTGAGGTCAATTGAGTATGCAACTGACCCTTATGCACACCTGATGGTTTGTTCTTTGGATCTCGTTTCTTTTATCAATTGCAAAAATTTCAAACCAGAACTTCTATTTTAAGCCTCAATCGATGTAATTATCATTATTTTGTTGTTTGTGCATTCCAGACTCCAGAGTCCGCGCCCTGGTCATATTTATCCTTTTTAATGCGTGTGGTGTTTTTTATGCACATCAGCAACCATTACCTCTATTTTTGTCAAAAGATCTAAATTATGTGCATTATGCAAAGGTGGTACTTAGATTTTATTTTTGCAAGAAAGTAATTGATTTTAGTAACATCTTGCAGTTTCCTTGGAAAGAGATATCAGTTTTGCCTGTGCAGTGGCATGCTTTGTGGATGGGTTTATTCGCATCAATTATAGCACCTTTTGGAGGCTTTTTTGCTAGCGGTTTCAAGAGAGCTTTTAAAGTCAAGGTGCAATCTTGCTCATTGCTCATTTGCTTAAAGTTATACATATATCCAAACGAGCTTCATAGTAATTGATTCTCCCAACACCAAAAAATGCAGGATTTCGGTGATAGTATTCCTGGACATGGTGGAATTACTGACAGAATGGATTGCCAGGTATGCTACTGAAAAGGGAAATTTCTGTAGAGTTTTATTTGCACTAATCCATGTTTTTGTTCATAAATAAACATTATTCCCAAGAGATAATATCATACATATATAAAACTGATCGATTAGTTTCT
Source organism: Hamamelis virginiana (assembly GCA_017140935.1). Classification (NCBI taxonomy): domain Eukaryota; kingdom Viridiplantae; phylum Streptophyta; class Magnoliopsida; order Saxifragales; family Hamamelidaceae; genus Hamamelis; species Hamamelis virginiana. Next base: position 475,076 of record JAESVK010001228.1, read on the forward strand.
CTCTCTCTCAATTGCGTATCCTTTTTGTGTTGTGTTTTTCTTGTCCTTTCTTTTGTTTTTTGTTTTATTTATTTATTGTTTTTTCATTGTTGTTTTCCCCTTTCTGCTACCAAAGGGTTTACTGTTTACGCTAGGTCTCTTCTCGTGAGTAGGGTAATAATTTTGTGTATGAGCCTCTAAATGACACAAAGCTGCCTAGGTTGTTCCAGATGTTACTGCCTGTTGGTAAGAGGTTGCTTATTCAAATGTCCATACTGATAGGTTTGTAAGAATTATTTTCTCATTAATGCTTGGTTCCCATATTGACATGGATTTGAGCATGTTTTCTTTATAGAGTCTACTCCTTAATAACTAATACCCAACAAGTTAAAATCTCTAATAATAAATCATTTTTTTTTAGCGAACCAATTTGATTCTGTAGTACATAACTCACACATGATACACACAAAAGTGGTTTTGGTTGAATGACCTTATTCCCCCCCTCCCTTTTTTTTTTCCTATTTGCCTTTGAAATGGTTGACTAGAATCCTTCTTCTTATGCACTCATTTTGGGGTTTACATAGATTACACGCTATGGCTCTGTGTACTTTGAATGGATAATATTTGAAAAGGAGCAAAGTAATGCTGTTAGATGGAGCATCTTTTCTTTATTTCTATGTTGGTATGCTACATTATTGAAGTATTTGCATGATATGAAATAAGAGGTGCGCACATTTGGTATATGTCCTGGAATGCACCCAACTAAATTCAGCACAGCTCAGCCTTATCCCAATAATTTGGGTTGGCTATATGAATCCCGTTTTCCATTTTGCTGTGTCCAAGGCCATACTCTCTTTAACATAGGCCATCAGGCCTTTTTTCTTGTTCTGCTAAATCAACTGATGCCTGTTTTCAGCCTTTGCCCTTGCACCACCGATACTTTGACCACATTTCACAGATCTACTTCTGCCCAATACAAGGCAGCCTAAAGTGTTGCATTTACTATGCCTTGTTGTAAACTGACTAAAATGTCAACATGATTCACATGTATGAAGTTACAAGTAGGGGTCTGTTTTTCTGCAGATGGTAATGGCTGTTTTCGCTTACATCTATCACCAGTCGTTTGTTGTTTCTCAAGGCTATTCCGTTGAGATGATTTTGGACCAGGTAAGTCTTGTTTGCTTACTTGATACCTATAGCCAAGGTATTCCCTATGGCAGCAAAATGAGAGAATTTTTTTTTCCATTACTCTAAAATGCATAATTTCTTTATATAGAATACAGTCATTAAAAATATTAGTTTATAAGGATTAAAAATTGAATTGAACTCATTTCAAATGCTAGGGAAAAATATTTACCTTTTAAAACAAAAAAACAAGCAGAAAACATGTTTCTGAATGTGTTCTCAACAACAATTTTTACAATTTTTTCGTGAAAACAACCCATTTTCAGAGACTATCAAAATGATGTTCTTGATTTTTGTCCTGTTTTCTGTTAAAGGAAAACAAACCCAATGAATACAACATGCACATTGTCAAAATTTCTTGCTGTTTCTGAAAGCACTTTTTGGGAACTATTCTTAGAGTACATGAACAAACGGACCGAAGATACATTTTTCGCATGATAAGAAATTGTAAGGGAATGATTTCATCTCTATTTTGTGGTGGTGTAGATATTAAGGAACCTTGCTTTCAGGGAGCAACAAGCTCTGTATATGAAGCTTGGGCAGATACTTCGGGAGAGGCAGTTTTGGCTGTCTTGAAGTGGCATATCATCGTATGTGAGACAATTTTCCATGCTGTGTATTTGGTGTTCTGTTTCATAAAGAAGAACCCATTCGGAAAATTTAGGGCCAGAAGAAGATTGTGTATAGTGATTTGTTACTCATTTTTCTGTCTTTCAGTTCAACATTTTGCCATGCATGCATATGAATCTCTCTCTCTCTCTCTTTCTCTCTCTCCCTCCTTAAAACTCCCTACCCCCCAAAGTTTGATCTCCACCTCGTATCTCAAAGTTGAAAGACTTGAACCCAAGATCTCCACCTCAGAAGAGGGAAAGATAGGCAAGAGATACTACTAGGCCCGGCCACAAGGGCCTAGTGGCAACTCCCTCTATTTTTGATGGCTAGCTGTGTTTAAATTTATTTTGTGCCAACAAAGATCGACTCTACAATGTTTTCATGGAATGATAATTTGTATGGAAAATTTTCCTACTTTTTTTCAACTAATGTATCATCCATCACCCCATCTCAAAAAATAAGCTTTCATGACATGACACGTCATCTTCCATATTAAGTGGTCTGCTGATGTGGTGTCGCTGATGTGGTGTTGCTGATGTAGCGACACCACGTAGGCTGCCATGCATATTAGTTGGGAAAAAGAAATGAAATGAGCTGGAAGAATGGTACTATTACTCAATTTGTATCTCTCTTTTATTGGAGAAAAAAATGGTTGTCTACATGTTTATTGCAAAAAATCACACCATGCATAATACATTTCTTTTCTTCGACAATGATAATTAGAAATTATTCATATTTACATTGTTCTAACAGTAGAACCAAAATCCTGAGAAGCCAAAAAGCAGCACCCCCAGCCAGCTCCGATGCCTTTTTCTACCTTTCTCACCTGGTTGTGTACTGGACTTCTGCATGTTCTCTCAGCCATTCGAGCACCTTTGCTCCCTCCAGTATTTCTTGTACCTACACAATTTTGATTAAAAAATAAGTCATATATCACCATAGGAACTGCATTTTCTTCATGCTATCTAGAAAGTTGTTTGGAAAACGGGAAAGTGGGGCTGCAGAGGCATAGATTTTTCCCAGAAAAAGTTCATATTTTTGTGATTACAAGGTTCATATTCCTGGTCTCAATGGTTTTCTGATTCAAAATGCCCTTTAAACTATATTGAAAAAATCCCTGACAGGCCATTGTAGAGGCAATCAACAATGGATAGATGAGCCAAGTTTAGAGGGTTAAAAAGCAGCGATTATATACAATAGGCTGGAAGATACTAACTTGTTCCTTCACGCGTTCCTCGTCATATTCTTGTTTATGACGTTTGAACTCTACAATCGAGTTCTCAACCTCTTTGACAAGCTCATCAGTCGAAAACTGCAACAAAATCGAACATATATATATTTCTCATCGCATAGAAGTAATTTACTTGTAAAGGCAATCATATTCTTTATTCAAAAGCTGATATTAATGAGGCTGCTCAATCAGGCCAAATGAAACCTTATTTCATCAATTTGATGGCCAGGGTACCACGTTCAAGACAGCATCGATGAGCAAAAACAAAGGATATATTTGCAAAATATGATGAGAATTATATATATTAAAAGTTGATATGTACCTGCAAATTTTCACGTTTAAATATATCCCCAACTGCCAGATTTTGTTTTATAACATCTGTTATGTTTTCCTTCTGGCTTTCCAGGAACTCGTTTACCGCCTTTGGACTTGATAGGGATGCCAATTGCTGTTCATTTAGTTTCATATTTGCCTGCGCCAATATAGCACTAAAATGAGAACTAGAATACCCCCAGTCCCACACTCCTCTCTCTCTCTCTCTCTCTCTCCTGAGAAGCCAAATTGGGTCCACGAAAGAAAACTGGCATTATGCAAGTGCTGACCTGAATTTGTAAAAGTCTGGCTCCATAAAGTTGCCTGCCTTGTTCCTCAAACAAGGACTGCGGAATTTCAACTTCAATCATCTGAAAACAAGAAGAAATACACCATTATATAAAAGAGAAAAGTCAAAATTAGAAGAAGTTTGAGGACATCTAAAATATTTTTTCGATAGATAATCCAAACAGCTTATCTTTCCAATAGATCATGACTGTTGAGGTTTGGCATAAAATGCCTATCATACCAGCATATATGCATTTGGTGCAGTGTCCATGCACCTGTTCATTATTACAAGCAAATTTTTTCCATAATAATAACAGATTTCCCATGCAAAAATATATTTCCAAATACAAAAAGTGAAACCCATAAAGCAAATGTGCAGTATTATTCAGGGAAGAGCCAGTCAAACTATATGCTCCCATTTCCATAACAATAAACTCACCTTGCGGAGCTGGTCTAGAATCACATTATCTGTTGCTTGGTCTCTAGCTGTTTGCTCCACTTCTAGGCATTTTTGCAATAATGATTCCTTGACCTGCAGATTCATGCAGCAGAAAAATGTCACTGCAGAGTCGAAATCTGTTGTAATTTTAAAACAAGAATAGGACGCTAACAAGGAAATGAAGTACATATGGGTTTATAATGCATTACCTGCTTCAGGGTGGTGCAACCAGGAAGAAGCTTCTCAGCAAGTGAGTCATCCAACTCTGGTAAATCTCTATAAAATAGTTCTTTGCATTCAACCTAACAAAGAAATGAAGCAGAAAGGGGAACTTTTATCTAAATAGTTTGCCGATGAATATCATATGGCATTTACCAAATAGTTAAAATCATGGTTTAAAAAATATGCCGTCTTTACGCACGTCGTCAGAAAATTTGAATTTGAACTGGGGGCCTAAATGAAGTCAAAGCCAAATTTGAGCAGAAATTATAATTCATTTTCCTTATTCTGACTTTTTTTTGGGTAAAATTCAGGAAACTGTTGTGTAATATTGGCTGTTGTCTACATTTTATTCTTATCTTTCAAGAAATTTGAAAAAGATAATTTGCCAAAATTTGGGCACAAAAATCCGGGATATTGGTAAGATTATGTCATATTGACTGAAAAGTAAAAGATTCAGAATTCGCAAATTGCAGAAACTCAGGAATTCGGGAATGAAAACATTCATGCCAGAAAAAAATCTCCATCCTTGAAACAATATGCAGAAATGTAACAAGGAACAAAACTACTACGAGGACTATACATACAACTATAAATGTTTTTCTTCATTCTCTTTAACTCATTAATATGTAGATCTCACTATAACTGGAAGTAACTCACAGTGAATCGAGCATGAACACAACGTAGATTTTCTTGTCTCCACGATTCAGGAAATACAAGGGGAAAGGACTTTGTTTCACCTCGTTGGATTCCAATTATTGAATCGAGGAAGCCAGGAAGGAGTTTATTACCATCTTCTGTATCAAAGTGGAAACCTGCAAAGTACAAAAATGAGGCAGGAAGCACTTAAAATAAAGTAATCATTAGCACATTTCCTAGGGGGAAACAACCTAATTGCATCATAGAGAATTTCCCAACTCGGACACTTGGGAATTGGGTTTGGGCAAACTTCTACTTTGGGATGAGTGATCTGGTAAACTTGAATCTCGTGCAAGTAACTTTTAGTTAGTAAAGAAAGAAGAATAAACAGTAAAAGGAAATGCGGGAAAGTGGCAACAGCATAAACAACAATTGAAGCTGATAGATGTACTTAGTGCCTACCAGTCAAATTTCAGTACATGGTTAACGAGTAAAATGGTATCACATTGCTCACATCTCATTGAATGGAGTTTTCTTCAGATGTCAATCTGCCCCTCTTTGACTCTTGAGACATATCGGTGGTGATTCAGACTCATCAGTTGACAGGTTCCTCAAGACAATATGTAGGTCCAAAGTAGCATAATCTGACAAACATAATAATCCAATACACAGTTCTCTCTTCATGGATCCATTGTGATCCTTCAAAAGAATAACTTTAAATCATTCAATTGGGTTAAGATCTCTGTAAAATTCATAACTAAAGGACTTGATCATTATGGCTTTGTCAGTGGTCAGGCCAATCATTTTCTTTCGCTTTTATCTTAGGGCATCTGCTGAACACTCCAGGCTATGATTCAATGACAATTTTTTTTTCCATTTGACATGTTGAACACCAATATTTGTGCCAGGGATTCATAGTTGAGCTTCTATCCATTGTTAGTATCACATTTTAGATTTTTGGAGGTTTAGATCTTGGTTATATGTCATACACTGACATCAGTGTGTATGTCCTCACATAGATTTAGAGATTTCATGCCAAGATTGCTTATAGATAAAATACAGATAAGAGCAATGGAGATATAAAGGGAAAGAATGCTATGGTGCAACACAAAATAAATGCTGACAGAATTATAAAAGCACAATTTCATATAGACAAACCTTTACTCTCTGCAGACGGAATTTTTTGAACTTTTGATTCATCTTGATCAATTGTTGTTGCCGATATATCAAGGACTGCAACATCACCGATCTGTGCAAGTTTCAAGTCATCATAACTTATACGTTACAAATGGATATAATAAAATAGCTATTAGATGCAAGTATGCAACCGATTAGTTTGGAATTCTTCTATTGAACCACAATGAATATTGAAACTTCATTCCCATTCATACAAAGCAAAGTAAATCTGAATTGAGGATAAAATAACGAAAATAATGTATCCTCTAATTAGAAACATATATTAAAATATTTCTTGATATAAGCGATACAAGTTAGATAACCACCTTTATATTACAAATATGGGAAACTACAAGAAAGTGTAGAAGTATTTTCATAAATGTAACAACTAAAAGCCATATCTGGAAATTCATCCAAATGCCTTTTCTTTAAAGTTTTTTATTAGCACAGAGAAATCCTAAATCAACTCTTTTTTTTCTATTTCTCCAAAATAAACTCCTCCCCCCTCCCCCCCACGAACACACACACTAAACAAAATAAAAATAAAAATGAGGCCTGATTACTGAATATTTTTCCATGGCATTATCTGCTGCATATCCATCAATTACAGCAAAAATCCCATTTAAATTTATCTACATGGTACATGTCATGATTTTGTCCAGTTCTCTTTACTTTCCCCTGAATTAACTAAGGCATGATGCTTTATATCAACAATTTTTTTTTTTTCAAAAAAAAATATATATCTAAACTATAGTAACTTAAAAACATGATTTACCTGTAATCCCCTGTCAGTTATAATTCTCAGTGAACCTAGAGACTTGTGACGACGTCTTAATTCTTGTTCAGAAGCTCTCTGAGCATCTATATCACTGTCTATCTCAACAACAATCTTCAAATTCTTGTATCCATTCTCAGGAATCCATTTGACTTCAGGAGAAACATCAACAACAACATCATATCTGGAAAGCAAGACAAAATAGGGAGCATGCTCCGTATAAATACATGTAAGAGATATATTAAATCACATAATCATTTCTTCATGATAAATGCATCTCCTTTATGTACAGTTTTACAAGGCTAGCAACAGTTAGTAGCTGTTTGTAGTACTAGTAATATGTATGTGAAGCTGCCAGAAGCAAAAACATGCGAGTGTGGAGTAACTTTTAAAACTCCATATAAGACAAACCTGAGAGAGTTGAGAGAAGAATATGTGTCCTCCATATCAGAAAATTTAGTTACAATGCGGACAGAGTCTTTCAAAGCCCTTCCAGTCACCTATGAAATAAAAACACATTGAGAAAACAATTAATATCTAACCAATTGGTGAAGTGAATCACTTAAGGACAGTACCTGTCCTTGAAAACATCTGCTATGTCAACATTGAAGTTTTTGAATTCAGAGGTGTAATATTTGGAATTTAACCTCATAACACTGTTCCTCATGAAGGACTCATGTTAATTCTTCATTTGAAAAGTCCTATAATGGTTCCTTACTTAAAAATCACTTAATTGCTATAGTGCTTTCTGGTTTTCTTGCAGACAGCTAATAGCAGTTTAATAGATATTTGTAAATACTAAAAATGATAAATATTATTGTTTTTTTCTTCTTCCCCCCCTTTTTTTTGGGGTGGGGGTGGGGAATGTTCAATTGCACTAATACACTGGGTTTTTTTATTTTTATTTTATACTGGAAAAAAACTTTGCACTTGCTGCCACTTCATATGTTACAGAACTGGGCCATCTAATTTCTAATAAAAAGAACATTAAACAATAAATAGCAACTTGCATATACCAACATCAATGCAAGCAGTTATAGTTGTAAACATAAATAGCAAAAGGGAAGTAAAGAATATCTCAAAGATTAGTAACAAATACCGAAGACATTGCATGTGGAAGGGTCCTCCTCAAAATAGATTCAATTGTAGCCTTGAGTACATTTTTCTTCCCAACGTAACTTACGAGAATACTCTCTGGAACTTTCTTGCCAGGGCGAAATCCAGGGATCTGGGTAAATGAAACAATTTTGAAACATGAATTCACTTTCTCTTTTCACAAGCCAAAAGCCATGAATTAATAAGAGGACAACTCAGAGCACTCTATTTACCAATGATACTGACATGGATGCCCATGTTTAACATGGAGAATTCAAACAAATTAAATTGCAACCATGGGTATTGGTGTCTAAGCTGTGTCTGACATGACAAATATTGCTAATAACAAAATGGTTCTTGTCACATGAAGGATAATGGTTCCAACTCAAGCACTTGAACCAGTGATTTTCTTCCAACTTGGAAACTTCTTGTAACAAAATTAAGATGAGTCATCATTAATTACAACTGCATTCAGTAAGGCGATGGAAGTGGGCGAGTATCAATGAGTACTCCATAAAATCACACACATTTAGACACTAATAAATGGTCCACTAAATTAGAAAATGTTATTTCTGGTATTGTTTTATGCCATTAATCAACTTGATTAAAAAGCTTTATACAAAGCAGCAACAGTAATTTAAAGTACCTTAGCCTGTTTCATAAACTCGTTCATGACCCTGTTATAACAATCGTCGCATACAGCTGGGGGAACTTCTACGCTCAACCTAACCTGCACACATAAATATATAAGAATTTGGATATGAATGACAACGATCACACGAAAAGAAGGCGATACTGGAAAAATCAAAGAGTCAGACATTATATCTGCTCTCTTCAAAGTTCAAATTCCCAAAATTTAGACAAAAGACTCGTAAAATTATTTCAATATGACAAGAAAACTATACATCTTGACTTGGGAAAATAAATAAAAATACCCAATTAGATTATATAAATATAATTAAAATCCATATTATAGGCGATGAATTAAAGAAAAATTCACCATACTAATACCGAAAAATCCTTGAAAATGATGATCAAAGCATGCATTTTGAATTGGGAAGAGAATAACAAAGACCCATTTAGATCCAATAATAGAAAATTCAGACTAGGCAACAACAAAAAAAAAATTTGAAAATAAATTTCTAGGAAATAATAACAACACATATTATATAAAGATTAAAAACTCACTCTGCAATTGGGCTCTTCGGTTTCAGTTACTGTAATATCGGCCGGAAGCCGGTCCATTTCGGCGTCGAGAGCAACAGAAGAAGATGCAAAAACTGTGAATTGGGTTGAATTTTGAGGGGACGGGGGTTGGAGGAGGTGGAATAGGCGGGAAGAAGAGGATAGTTTGTGAAGTTTGAAGTGTGTGTTTCTGAATTGAAGAAGAGGAACAGAGAAAGTAGTGGTAGGAGAGAGAATAGAGTGAGGTGGGCTGTATGGTTTGAATTTGAGGACCGTTGAAGAGCTGCTGCAGAGCTCCATTTTTACTTTTGAGTAGAATCTGAAGATGGTGTTGAAGATAGAATACAGAGGTCCATTTATTTATTTATATTTGGTAGGAGACAGACGAAACTGGTGCGTTTTGATAGGATTGCAAAGACGACGTCGTTTTAAGTTCATAAACAAGAAAATGCTCTGCCTACATAGAAACAAAATATACGACGCCGTTTCATACTGTTTCTTCCCCGCTATAGTAGCTCGCATCAGCGAAGCAATCTCTCACACTGCACTGGTTAAACCCCACCGATAAACCGCCCGAAAACACGAATTATCGGGCTATAAAAATGGAAGGAGTCGGCTCGCGACTCGGCCGAGCCTCGTCGAGGTACGTACCGGCGGCGACAGTGTTCAACGGACCGGTAAGAAAGTGGAAGAAGAAATGGGTCCAAGTGTCTTCATCTAACGTGACGTACCAGAACTCTCAATCTCAACCCAACGGTCATAACAACGGCTCTAGCCTCCTCCTTTGTAGATGGACTCCAATAACTCCTAGCAGCAGTGCCGGCGACGGCGAGAACAGTTCTGGAATGCCGGAGGAGCCGCCGAGGCGGAAGTTCCGGTACACTCCGGTCAGTTGGTTATTTTGGAACTCATTGTTATTTGGATGGTTTTTTTTTTGGTTATTTGGGTGTTTGGGAATTGTGGGGTTTTAAGTAGGGTTTTGCTATGTACGATGTTGGTTTTGATCATTTTGAGTACAACTGGTTGGAGTGAGTTGGTTTGTGATTTGAACTCTAGGGTTTTATGTGTTAGGGTTTATGGGATTTTCTTTGTTTATTAGCATTTCAAAATGGTGTTTTTGATTTTTTGTTATATGGATTTTTGGGACTGATGGAGGGGTTTAGTTAGGATTTTGTTTTATTACAAGTGGGTTTTTATTTTATTTATTTATTTTGAAAAGAACAGGTTAAAATTCATGGGATTTAGCTAGGGTTTTGCTATTTAAGACGTAAATTTTGCCATAGTTGGTTTATGTTTTGAGCTCCAAGGTTTCAGCAGGCGTTCAAGCATGGTGTTAGGGTCAGCACTTTGTACCAGATGAATTTTTGAACTGGGGTTTAATTAATTGGGGATTTAGGGTTTATGGGATTTTTTTTGGTTTATTTTAGGTTTTGGATTTGTGTTTTTGCTGTTAGGATTTTCAGGATTTATGGGGTTTAAATAAGCTTCTGCTGTTTTAAGAGGTGTGTTTTTGTTGTTTTGAATAGAGGTGGTTAGAATGAGTTGGTTTATGTTTTCGAGCTTGGGGTTTGGCCATGTATGCTACATAGTATCAGGGCCAACAATCTTTGTTAACCAGATTGAAAGGCTGCAGCACATTCATGTTGTCCAACAACCTCAAGTTCCCCCATAAAATATCCTTATCTTTAGCTCCAGCACTAGCATAAATGGCAGAAATGAACCAAGGATCAGGGAAGGGAGTTACCTTTACAGTTGCATGCATTTCTTGTTCCGTTGAACCACAGATGTCCACAGAAATCTCATTAGTGTTCCACAATAGCCAAATGCCACCGTTGAAGACAATCGGGTCCTGTTTGAAAACCTCAATGAAACCCAGAGAACGAATGATCTTGTCCCCATTCTCCCCAGCACACGAGTTTCCCTCAGGATCACTAGACTAGGTTTATGCAGTCTTTTGATGTCCATAAGAGTCCTCTTCATAACCGAACCTCCCTCTCCACGCACGTTCTAATACACTATCTTCATCAACATAGGCTTAAAGGTTTGGTTCGGAGAATCCTCTAATCTGGTTTTGAGCTTTTGCAGATTGTTGTACTAGACAAGCACAAAAAGGAGGTTGCAGAGGTGGTCAGTGATGAGGTGAAAACAATCGAGAGCAATGAACCTACAGCAAGGCCAACATCCAATAGTGATGATATATATGGAAAGTCTAACGTCAGTGATGTTTCGATGAAAGAAACACAGGTGATACGATTAAACTTCTCTCATTTAGCTTCTTCCACAACTCTCAGATCCATTAAAAAATTAATCTTTGGATACTTCTTGTTATGCTTTATTTGTGCTTTGTATCTATGCTTCGGACTAATGCAGGGTTCTAATAATAGCACTTGCCCAAATGACACTAGTTGATGCCAAATTCTAATTATAGCATCAAATGGTGCCAAATTTAGGAGTACTTGATGCTATAATTAGAATTTGGCATCAACTAGTGCCTTTTTGGGGTGCCAAATTTGGCTTTTGCATTGGAGATGCTCTTATCATCTGCTTTTCTTTGGGATAAAAACATCACTAAAAAAAAAAAAATCAAGATACAGTGCGGCTTTTGGATTTGTTAAGACATAACTTTTGTATGCTCATGCTAAGGTTTTAAAATCTTAATAATGCTAGAAACTTCGAAGGACATTTGGTTTCAGCATATAAATTTGAAATATAGGAAAAATATTTAGTTTACCTTTAGAAATTTAACATTGGGAGGGCTCACAACCTAGATCTACCTGAACCCAACACAATAATATACCAACTAAAATTACGACCCCTTTTCACAGCTGACCCCACCCGGTGAATTAAGGTTGGGATTAACATTCAAAGAGCGATGTCTCTTCTTCTAGCCAAGCATAATTTTTTCCAAGTGAGCAGTATGGCTAGCATTTTTATGGCAATTAAACACCGCGTACAACATGAAGTGCAATGTGTTTTGCTAAAACTGTCATAAGTTTCACCTTAGTATAGTGAAAATGGAAAATATTCTTGTCATTCTTTACCTGGCAAATAGGAAAATATAAAAGATGTATTGCGTATTCCGTTAGAAGAATTCTTGTAGCTCCTGAATAAATTTGATTGTTTTGTAATGCAGGCATTAACTAAGGATCTATTTGCCCCACAGGATTCAAACATTAGCCATTTGGATTTGGGTTTGTGCTTGACAGGCCATAATGACAGCCAGGACTCAGTTGCCCAGAACAAAGACGATCAGTTGGAGAGAGTGAACTCAAGTGGGTCTTGGGCAATAGGTTGATCACTTTGCTCAGTTTTAAGACACAGGAAATTAGAGCTCCACTGAAAGATTGTGTTCATGCACATGAAAGTCATCATTTTCTATGTTTCACTGTGATGCCTAATGTGTACTTAAACATTTCTACATCTTGTAATTAAAGTTTTATACTTGATTTTCTATCTGTTAATATGAAACTCTAGGCTTTTAGATATTGTCGGTAGTACCAAAATTGTTTGCCGCTGCAACAATCCGTTTACCTTTTTATTTATTTATTTTTTATTTAAGGGTTAAATTAGAGGGGCCTTACACCTTTAGCTAGATCCAACTTAGCCTTAACCATTTCCCCCACACACCCTCACCAATTGGGCCAGTCCCTGTGGCTTAATTTGTTCATTTTTTCAGGCAACTTTTGGCAATGCAATTAATAATGTTTAACAATCCTGGTATGAACTTGCAATACTGAGAAGAAGTTGGAAAATAATTATTAAGTTAATGAAACTTCATTAGAATGGCAGGATCCCTATGTGCAGTTTTCTCATAAACATGAACAGAAGATGTGTTTGTGTAGTTTTCGCAAGCATTTGCAGCAGCATTGACGTTAAGAAGATCGAGTCGGAACATGTGGGCTTGTGGCAACTTGTCATGGGCAAAAAGATTACATCAATAATATTTCCAATACTGCTCTAATAGATGTCATTTTTCGGAGATCTTGATCCTCGAACAGGTACTGGTGCATCTGCATCTGCATCTGCATCTGCATCAGCATGGGATATTAAATAGTGAAATTCACACCAGGCAAACCTTTTGTAAAGACACGCACCGTTACCTCCAAACTTCAGCCCAAGGGTACGTTCCGCAAATTGTTCATGAAATTCCATGTGTGAATACAAAATCACACAAGGTAAAAGGAAGTAATTACGCACAAAACTCTTCCAGTGCAATTACTTCATCTTGAAAAAATAATAATAATAATAATAATTGCAAAAAATTATGTAACCTGCAAAGCAACTATAAGAAAAAGCAATTTATACTCAAGTTGTGCTTTGGCACCTATGACTTCGCCGTTTACATCACACTCAAAACTGTAATTCAAAAACAATTCCCGATCAATAAAACCGCATCTTATGACATTTTTATAAATGAACAATAAATAATCTGTCCTATTTCTTGCACTGATAACAGTTCCTGAAGTTAATCTATTATGGGAAACACTCTATTTCATCCATTTCTGATAAAGGGATGCAAAACTCTTCGAAGGTAAGCTGAAGGGATTCCACTGAGCCATTCCTTCAAGCTTCTGAGCCCTCAGCCTCACTACTGTTCGCTACTTCAGTTACACCAACATCAGCCGGCCGGATAACTCGGTCATAAAGCATGTATCCCGACTGCCAACAAAAAACACAACCACTTTATTTTGGTACTGAACTACTCCATCGTAAGATTAGCCACTTGGCACTACTTGAAATGAAATTGTTCCACAGTTTCTTTCCCTATTTGAAGGCAAAATCCCACCTTTATAGACACTACCAATAAGAGTGATAATGAAATGGCAAAGAATATGACAAAATTCTTAAGTTTATCTAAATGTGACCAAATGGATTCATAGTAATTGCTATGACAGGCAGAATGAACCAATTTCAGTTGCAAATAACAGAAGACAAATGAGATGTCTCATTTTTGTATGGTGTCCAAACACCACCTTTTCAAGAATTTCAAATCATCGCACATCTAACCTAACATTATCTAGAACAAATTTTATTTTGATGATAAACAATACTGTCACCAATTTAGAAAAAATAACTGTCAGAATATTGAATATGATTATTTAAAGAAACAATTAATTTATTAAATTAATACCTTCAGAACGACAGCAACAGTGCCAGGAGGCTTGGAGCCATCTGCTATTTGGAATGATGCATTATGCCTATTCGGATCGAATTGTTCATTTATAGGATCAAATTTCTCCACTCCAAACTTCCTAAATACCTGAAAGAAAGAACATCCATAAGCCTAATAGACATAAATTCAAGTCACATGTAACTTAATTCATATCACAAAGCCCATGATTATGTCCATAAAAAGTAGACGAATTGCAATAATAATAATTTGTTGGAATGGGCTAGAGATTGAATAAGTATGATGACTCGGCTTACTACTCCTGCAACAACAATCAGGAGGCAGTGAGCATGAGTGCAGACTATTAATGAAGTAACAGAATGTGTTACCTCTGCAAGCTGTCTATCTGTCATTTCAACACCTTCCAGAAGTGTTTTTAGAAGTGGCACAGCTCCAGCAGTGTCCTTAGATGCATCAATCTTTGCAAAACTCTCTTTGACAACTGAAGAAGCTCTTCCCAGATTGTCTGCTACATCCAATAAGCTCTTTGCAAAACTCTGCAGTATATTTTCAAAACAGCAGCTATGTAAGACTTCCATATGCAATAACAAACAATTTTATCTGGACTCTATAGCTAAGCATGGAAGTAGCCATTATCGGGAAAAATAAACCTGCACGGCAAATTTTTTTGAGTTCTCTGCTTCCCGTCTTGTCCTGTCCATGACATTTTCCATTTCTGCATAACTACGGAGAACTTTATCTTGCATTTTCTCAATTTCTTTCTGCTTCATCAGCAAATGTTCTTCCTTCTCTGCCACAAGTTTCACCAGATCATCCTTGGACAGCTCATCCTCTGAATCTGAATCAGAAAATGCAGTACGTTTAGTACTTCTCCTTCTTCGTTTGACAGATTGGGACTGGGTTTCAGAATTAGAACCTGATTCTTCTGTTTGATCAGCAGTCTTAGCTTCTCCAGAACCCGATTCTTTAGCATGATTTGGAACTTTAGTTTCGACACTTGCTTTTGTAGAAGCACCACTGTTCTCTGCACTAGAACCATGTTCCTTTCCAGACTGGTTCTCGGTAGGTTGAGGGGATGCAGATGATGAGATCCCACATCTTTGAAAGCTGGAGGCATTAAGGGCCGAATGATGTAACAGAGATACCTGGCTTGTAACCAACTGAAAAAGAACAAGTGCCTGTACAAGTCACTGATACTGCCAAATTCTATTCCAAACGTTTTTTTTTTACTTTAGTTTCTTATTTGAATAAGAAAAAAGAATGAGAATGTAATAAAGAGGGGAGCATTTTACAACCATTTTTATTTCCGTAAATAAATCTCAACTTCAACCAACATAATTGTCATTACAAAATATCTATTTTCCAATGTGCCACCTGTGAGAAGCAACATTATTGCATATAAACAAATAGTGATATGGAACTTTCACAAATTATTGAGAATTAATGGGTATAGTATAAAATACAAATTAACTTTTATAGTTATTTTCTATATAAACAGATATTTGATTGCTTAAAACCGGGTAACAGTAATAAATTTTAAAATATTTTCATATGATACATTTGAGTTTAGATAATTAAGTATTTATCTAAACGTCATATGCTTTTGTAAACTTTCGTGTTAAATCAAAAGCTGTAATGAATCACACAATTTCCAATTCCGTTAACATTCATGAAAAGCCGAAAAAAAATATCTTGGAAAAGCTAAATGAAACTGTGTGAATATTTATTGTATATACTCATTTAAGTACTATTTCATGTCTATACTCATATAATGTCATATGTAAATTTACACCATGATTACAGCTCATAGGATCCGCCCCAAAAATACACTTAAAACACTCAACTCGTCCGTCCTTCAAACCATGCAGTTAAAAGTCAATCACCTTTTAATAAATTTGAACAAAACAAGTCTCCGGTCACTTTTTTCCATTGGATTTTTAAAATAATAATTCCCAACAATATCCCCACTAAATCCTGAATTCTGAATTTCTTTCACTGCCAATAAATTTTTAACCCAATTTTGTTCCTAAATGCCTAAAGGAATCGTACAAAGGAGAAGGAAAAAAAAGAAGAAGAGACACCATCACCACAGAAACAATAAACACAAACAATCGTTTTGCTAAAAAAATGATCCCCTAAATCGAAAATTATGAAAAGCAAAACGAACTTGCTTTAAATGCTTTGCAAAGCTAAATTATGTTCTGTTTGATTAGAGAGAAATGTAAGAAAAATCAAATTTCGAAATCTTAGATTTTGCGATAACAGTAGATACAGAGACCTGCACTTATCTCTACCGAATCCACCAATTTGGAGTAATTGAAGTGAATTTTACATTTGTCTAGGAAACCAAGAAAAAACTGAAAAACACACACACACACACACACACACACTTCAAGAAGGCCCAACTCCCAAGCTTCTTTTATTTTCCCCAGTTCAGCAACTAAACAGAGGGCAAATGATTTCATCTCCAAGGTGCATAAAACACGCCTAAATCCAATCAAACCACTCTAATGACCAAAAAATTGGAACTTTACAAAACTTGAAGCATTTACAAATCACCAGCCTTAAGACCATCTCTAATCATTAACTCAAACCAAACTTAAATTGAGTCAGAATTTGAGTAAAAAGCTCCCTTTAAATGGGAGCTCTCCAATCACTTACTCAAATTTTTTTAATAATTTTTTTTTACTCCCCACATCCTTTTTTTCTTTCCCCCCCCCCCCCCAAAAAGATTACTTTCCCACCAAACACAGTCTAGGCTACACCCCTACACAAACCCATATTTCGGAGGACCTATTCAACCATTTCTGCAAAAGCTTGTTCGCAGATCTGCAGGGGGAGGGAGACAGAGGAAGCGGGAGAGAGAGAGAGAGAGAGAGAGAGAGAGAGTCGTCACTGCCAACCTCAACGGCTATTACTGCACGGCCATTTCTGCACAGCATTTCTGTAGCTTCTGCAGGAGAGAGAGAGAGGGGGTCTTCACGGGGAAGAAGGAAGGTTCGCCGGGGAGAGAGGGTCTGGTTCCCCGAGAAGCACCTGGACAGGGGTGAAGATGATGGCGGGAAAGAAGGAAGGTACCTTCCAACGGTCATATTTGTCTAACTCAAATTTTTGAGTTTGAACTCAGTATAGGTTTAAGTTTAAGTAAAACTCAATTTGAGGTTGATTTTGAGTTAGGATTGGAGAAGGTTTTTTGATGTGTTTTACCCAAATTTGAATTTAAGTTTGAGTTTGCGTCAGGATTGGAGATCCTCTAAGAAAAAGCATAAAATCCTAAAATTAGCTAAACCCCAGAAAAAAAATCACTTTCCAGTCCCTAAAAATTAATCACAACATACAACATTCATTAAAAAAGCAACGATCAAAAGTTTATTTGGGTTATGGCAAAAACCCTAATAAAACCCTAAAATTAATCATAACATACAGAATACATTTAAAAGCAAAAGATTAAAAATTTATTTAGATTCTCACAACAACCCATCACAAAAACCCTAATAAAATTATAGAACAGCTAAAACCCTAGTTAAGATGAACAGTAAAAATCGTATTTTGGACCTCGTACCTTGTTTGGTGAGTCGCGGAGAGAGTGAAAATGATTGGAGAGGATTGAGGAATGGTGTTGTTGTGAAGGAGAGGGAAGCAAGGAGGTTCGGCAATGAGCCGAAACAGTCCTCGGGATTCGTGACAAAACCCTAGACAACAACATCGCAGTGGAAGAATACGTGGCTTATGCGGGGAGAGAGGGAGAGAGGGAAGGGTGGGGGGGAGAGTAAGGGGGAGAGAGAAAGTAAGAAACTCAAGGAAAAAAATATAGGGAAAAGACGGAGCTTGGAGAGGAAGAAAGGCAGGCGAAGATGAAAGGAGATGGGAGATGATATTTTAATATCAGTTGACAAAACGTAATCCGGATCCTTTGCTTGGTTTGTTACCAGATGAAGACACGTGGCTGAAAATACATCGAGCGGCCCTGATTAATGAAAGCAGCAAAACAACCCCTATCTGATGCGTAAGGTTCACGGCATTACCAAAAATCAAAAAGTTCACGGCATTACGCCCTCCTTCCTCTTTATCCGGCAGACTCAACTCAAATACAATATCTGAAATGGTGAAAAATCCAAAATTCATAATATCAATATTTTTTCTTTGCATATTTTCTCAGCAAGCAAACGGAAAACTCAAATCTGACCGGTGAGATCAAACTAATACAAAAAACTCATCATTGCCTTGCTCATCCAAAGTCCCTTAATAATTCGATTGATTCAACCCAAACCAATCCGCCAAATAGTCATCCAAACTCAGAATGTGCTACCACCAAAAAACAAAAAGTCAAAAATCCATCAATCAATAAACCCAATACGGCAATACCCAAAACATATAAATTTTTTTTTTTTTTTTAAATTTAAAAAAAATTTAAAATTTCAAAACAAGCCACAATAATTTAGCATTTTGAGCTTTGGCCACAGCGTCCCAGAAGAACCCTGCACTGAGGAGTTCTCCGTGATCCGAGCCGCTGTGGCCGATCTTGGACTGTGAGGAGGCGGCGATGGCGAAGGCGGCACGGCGAGTTTCTCGGAAAGTGGGGTTTAGCTGGTTCGGAGGGTTTTGGGGTTGAGGGAGGAGTGAGAAAAACTGTATATCTTTCAGCTTTGCCGATTATTTGTGGGGTTTTTGTTCTTTTTTTATCAGCATTACGGATGGGAATCGAAGTTTCAGGGAAAATGCAGGAAAGATTGTACAGATTACATGAAAATGGTATATTTTTTTGGAGGAGAAGAAGATAGTGAGATTGACGTGAGGGAATGAAAGAGAGGGAGAGAAAGAGCGAGTGTGTGTGTGTGTGTGTGTGTGTGTGTTGAGGTTAGCTTTAGGATGGCCAGGCGAAGGGGAAGGAGGAAGATGGTTGTTGGTGAAAAAAAAAAAACTTTGTTAAGGCATTATCAATCTCTAAAACGACTCCATGAGGTGCCGTTTGATTCATTATGCGTTACTAGACATCCGATCAGGCTACCAGACGACGTGTCGCATTCTCGTCAAATCCTAAACTCATGTTAAGTTTCCCAACCTGAGGAGCAGATCCAGACGCATCAAAGATGGAAAGTGGTGGGGGGCCGACATTTATCGGTTGACGAAACGGACCTTTGATGGAATCATATTTTACACAAAAAGAAACGAACGATGACGAAAAAGAAATTTACGAACAGCATACATCGTTTGAAATGGGTGGGAACTCTATTGCATATAAAAATGTACTCATACTTTCATCTAAATCATATTTTATTAATCATTAAACCTTGGTGATAATATGGCATTCCTTTGATTCATGTGTTACTCCCTTGTTGGTGTCATAGAAAAATATTATGTGGGGATACAAGAATTTAATACGCGAGTGGAGATCTTCTATCCACAAATAAATGTTATCTCCTCGATCATTTGAAATTTAACCATAAATCTGCCGAAGGGAGATCTTCTGTCCCATATTTTATATACCATTTCTTATCCCCTCTCACAAAAGTTTACCTTGAAAATCCCACCTTTTAATAAATATTTATAGAGGCTGGTTACAGTGAGCGACTTGCTCAATGGTTAACGCCACCAATCCCCAAATGAAGGCAATCAAATGGCCCTTAAATTGCGTACAGAGAATACTCACCGACAGCTCCCTGCCCTTTGTAAGCTACGCATGTGGTGTTGCTCATAAGTAAATAAGGAACCAACCGCAATTATGAGAGTTGTGGCTGGCCCATTTTTTTATATAATTAATTTTTAAACCAATTATTTTCCAACACTTGTCAAATTTTACTTTTTTATGCAGACAAATATAACAACAAATATCACCAGCCGCATTCCTTCAGCTAGTGGCTGACCCAACCACTATCCTTCAATCAGTGGCTAGCTTTGTTTTTTTTAAATCAATTTTTTTTTTTTAAATTTTCCACCACGTATCATTTCACTAGACAACCCATCACGAGCCGTTTATATATGCCTAAATTGGAACCAGCCGCGTTCCTTCAATCAGTGGCTGGCCCAACCGCTATCCTTTAACTAGTGGCTGGCCTTTTATTTATTTATTTATTTTAAATCAATTTTTTTAATTTTCCACCACGTGTCATTTCATTAGAGAACCCATTACTAGTCGCTTATATATGCCCAATTTGGAACCAACTGCATTTCTTCAACCAGTGGCTGGCTCAATCACAATCCTTAAACCAGTGGCTCGCCTATTTTTTTTTTTTTTTAAATCTATCAGTGGCTGCTATTCCAATATCATAAAAATATTTTTTTTTCTCAAATGCAGTGGCTGTAAATTATATATATGTTATTTTTAATTGTTATGCCTATATTTTACTGTACTAACAACAGAATAAAATCAACAACATGCAATATACAACAAAAAAAGCAACTCCAATACTATTTAAATCATTGATCATTTACATTGTAAAAAAAAATAATAATAATAACATACATATTTTATGTCCCCATACATCCTGATTTAACACACC
>JAESVK010001228.1:525841-553074 GCA_017140935.1 Hamamelis virginiana
TTTTTTTTTTCCCCTTTCCATATTTTCACTCTCAATTGGTGTGACATAGCATTTAGAGGAACTTGATCATAAAACATTATCCCCAAAACATCAGTTGCCATGTGAACAGTGTAGGAGTGACATGTCCCATAATGTTATTGCTGTTGGTGATGCAAGATTATATGTGCAAGTATAACTATCTGTCATTAGGTCATCAAGTTGTTGGGGGTAGTTTTAAAATTTCCTAACAAGCATCTTGGTAGGTTAAAAGATGGTAAGAGGTTTAACAAGTCTGTATCTCTGTTTAGATAGATAAGTGTCTATCTTGCAATTAATAAGCCAACTTGAGGGGTAATACATACATGTGTGTGTGTGTGTTGCATTTTATGGTAATAATAATAAATAATAAACATTTCTAGATATCAAATCATAATGACACATGCATCATTCATAAGCTAGACACGTGCATATTTAAAATTTTTAGGATAGGGTGCTCTACTTTTTTTCTTCTTTCTTTACTTTTGACGGGTTTAGCAGGGATTTGTTTAATTCCTATTGCATCAGACCCCTGTTTCATTAGTTCATGAAACTTCAGATCTTATCTTGCCATTTCCATCCACAATTCTTTAGTAGTCAGTTTGTAATACTTCAAACTTTCTGCCCATACAACATACATAAATACATATGCACAAAGATGCATGCAAGCATGGAAAAATACTCAGATAATAAGAATTCCCATAGGCAATTAAATATTTTTTCACAAAATGTTGTCACCCATGGCACGATATTTGTGTGTGTTTGTGTTACAAAGTAAATTTTTTAGATCAGTGACCTCTATGTTACTAGGATTTAGTTAAATTAGAATGGTATTTCTTTTCAGGGTTAATTTTCAATTTAGTTCAAATGCCTAACTAATCATTTACATTTTGTGCACATTTAATCAAAACTATAAAGTAACATCATTCGTTGTTACAGGATTCGAGCACGCAGCAATAGCATGTTGCGCAACAGGAGTAATTGAGATGAGCTACATGTGCAATAAATACAACCCATTAACATGTATAGATGCAAATGAGTATGTGTTTTGGGATTCATTCCACCCCACAGAGAAAACAAATGGTATTCTTGCCGATCATGTAGTCAAGAATTCCCTAGCTGAATTTCTATGATTATTCACAATTTACATAGTCCTAATCATTTGAATGATTAATTAATTATTTCTTATTACTAATTCACCCTCCACAAAAACAATACCATACAATTTCTTCCAAGTTGAGATTTTATTACATTAAGTAAAATTTTTACTGAAGTGCAAATTCGTAATTATTAACATAAAAATAATAATAATAATAATAATAATTAACTTCAATCTTCTTGAGATATGGTCTTTTAAATTACAATTTAATATCATGTAGGCGTGTAGCTGGAATGCCTTGAGGTGATCTAGTGGGAGCATTTCTGCAAGATCACCTTATTAAACCAACAATTCTAAAGGAATTCAGACTACTTTGAGATTCAATGTCAATCTACAAAAAGAATGCAATAGAGAGAAAAGCTTAGCATATTTATCAACCATGGTGTATCTCTCCAAGGATTTAAGAAATCCTTTCTGATAAAAAGAAAAATATCTCCACAACAAGCTGAGGTTTTTACTCAAGAATTGCACCACTGATTCCCTTAATAAAGTGGAATAGAAGGATATAGACAAATTTAACACTCCAAACTATAATAACATGCCAATACTGGATGAAGATCCTGTGAAAGTAGATTCAAAACAAGGGGGGGAAGGATATTACCAGCTCAACCAATCCAAACCAGTAACAAACTCAAATATACATATACTCATGAATCAATATGCCAGTACATAAAAGGAATAAGAATTTATGCTAGTGCATCCAAACTGAGAGATTACTTTTGGGGAAGATAGGCACCATAACCTCAAATCATGCAAATTACTTCGGCTCTTTGGGAAAATGCAGTTTGATCAGTGCAGGAAGTTCAGCCAGCTCAATCTGAGGCTTACCCAACAAAACACTCCTCAACTTTTCATCACAATTGACCACATTCATGTTGTTTGGATCCTGAATCAAGCAGAACGCAAACCACATTTTGATTCTGGTTTAGGCAGAATTATACCAACATATGAATATTAATAAATAAAAATAAAAATTCAAAACTGTTGAAAAGTTGGTATCACTTGAAGGATATGAAGGCAAAGATAATGCTAGAACATGGTCTCACTTTTGCTTCTTCAAATAACATGTTACATAAACAATTATAAGATTTTAGGAGTGTGATACTTTCCCTTCTTTACAAGCAAGCAGTGCCTAGCATTATCACTCAGTAATTAAGAGAACAAAGCACTTGACAGTGAAGGTTCATTGACCAGTCCATGGCTACCCTTTTGACATCCCAAACAAATCACAGTAAAGAAATGCACAGAGAAGCAAGATTTAGTTAACCATGAGCATTGTCAATGCCATTGCTTTATTTTTCAAAGTGGTTATTGGGATCTAATGAATCGAAAAGAGTTAGCTTGCTTAATATTCATCACATTTGAGAGTTGAAATCTTAATGAAATAATTAAAGAAATACTATTTTTAATTACCAATTGGAATCAAGAGGCCACAAATTCATGGTTAAACCTTCGCACAATATATAGGAAAATTGTACAGATAATATGTACATCATAGATCTCTTTAATTAATAGGTAACATAAAAAAAAAAAAAAAAAAAAATTTATTTTAAAAAAAAAAAAAAAAAAAAAAAGAAGGAGATATTTAAAAAAAAAAAAAAAAAAACCTGGAGATTGTTGGTCTTGATGTAGGACCAGACACGCATGAAACAGCCCAAACGGGATATCTGCGACTGACCCAAAAACTCTCGAAGTGTCGAAGGAAGATTTACGAGGTCAATCAAGTTGGCAAGCTTCTTTGGGTTATCTGTAATAGTCTTCTTCAACCGCGGTGGCAGCATTCTTCTCAAACTCGTATCAGCTGTCTTTCTGCAACTTGCAGTCCAATTAAATTATTACACCAATGATTGAAATTAGCATATTCTTTCACCCAAAAAAAAAGAGGTAAGCATATTCTTCTTCTGTTTAACTCAGACCTTTAGCCTCTGTTTCGATCTTAAAAAGAGCAAGGGAAAGAAAAGGTAGAAGTTTAAAAATGGTTCAGAGAAAAATCCACTTCAATGCAATTTTCAGCATTTTCCTTTCCTTTCCATTGCTCTTTCCAACATCCAAAAGATGAAACGGAAAAATACCCAACAATCTAGCATGTGTTTACATGACAATACTTACCATGAACACCTAAAGCACCTATACCATTAGCACCACCTTCTATAAACCCAACCATGAAGCAAAACATTCTATTAGCATAATACTTATTTATGTGTGTCTGTGTGTGTGCGCGTGTGTAGAGAGAGAGAGAGAGAAGCTCATTAGATTATCCTACTCTAATGGTGGTATACACTTCATTCCAACAATTTCTGATACCCAACAAAGTAACCTCTCAAATTAGCTAATCTTATTCAACAAGCATCAACATTTAGCACTAAAACATAAAACATACCATCACCAAACAGAGGCTAAGGTTGTCGAGAAACCAGAGGACAAAACGAAAGAAATTGAAACCTTCCATTTTTCCATTTTAGTTCTCTCGGAAACCAAACAGAGGCTAGGGGGAATTTAATCAAACACTTGGCGTGCATCCAACAACTCTCACTTCCATTAAGAGTTAAATAAAGATTTGGGTTTTGCTAGGAAATCATACGCGCGCGCGCACGCGCGCACACACACACATATAGAGAGAGAGAGAGAGAGAGAGAGAGAGAGTTTTTGGAGAAAATTAACGAATCAGAGATTCATAAGAAGGTTTTACCTGGAGCGAGGGCAAAATGGTGAACAGTGGCAGTTGCTGATGTAGTAATGGTGAACAGTGGCAGTTGCTGATGTAGTTTAATTTTATGGTTATGCCTGAGCAGAGAGTATAACGAGGGACCGAGTCTCTCTTCTTCAGCCCTGTTGACAAAAAAATAAAAAGTCTATTCAGCTCATGGAGCACTTACGGATCTGTTTGGCAAATGGGTAAATTGTTCCATACTTGGGCTAAGGTGAAAAATCCAAACCCCGGATTACTAGGGAATCGTGTTATGTGTCTAGGAGGACCGATCCTCTCAAATTGAGTTTCCACTCGGCAACAGTGGGAAAGAAAAGAAGGGTCTCATTTAAAAACAGCATTTCAACTTACAACCTACATACTCAAATTAAATTTAAAAAAAAAAACGCATTAATGCCCGATCCAATAACATTTTTTTATAAACCAATAAGAGTTAGGTTCACGCAAAGGGATGAGCTGTAAATCCAAGCATCCCAATTTTGGAAAAAAAAAAAAGAATTTCTCACTCTTTCCAAATGTGCATACAGAGGCTAAAGAAATGGTTTGTAGTTATATACCATTCCCACTCAACACAATGTCACATTCCTTGCAAACTTTGAATCAATTACTGGTACCTAGCTATTATTATTTACCCTTTGGTGGGATAGTCATGGTTCTGCAGATAAAGGAATTTTGCTTCCTTGGGTTGTATTTCTGAAATTAAATTGTCCATTAATCATGGGTATATTTTTTTCAATATAGACAACATATGCAGTTTAGGCTGTTTAGCACAGAAGATTAAAATGGCCCACCATATATAGAGTTTGTAAGAAAAATGTTTTTTGAAAACACTTTTTTTTTAATCAATTGGAAGCAATATTTTTCAGAACCTACTATTAGACTCCCTACTAGCAGCTGTTTCGTATTGACACAAGACTGAACAACACAAAATATCCTATAAAAAAAAAAAAAGAAGAGTTTTTATTGATATTATTGCAATTGCAAACATTTAGAGAAAATAAATGTCCTTTTTCAAGACAAGAAATTTCTCATCTAAAAATGAACTGAGACATAAACTCTCCCCTTAGCTCATTCACTACCAAAAAATGACCAACAAGTAGAGGAAGACCGGCCGGATTGAGCCCTCCCCCCCAAAAAAAATAAAAATAAAAATTGGCACAATGCAATCCATAGATTGCACAAAATGTAGCATGTGCAGCACCATCAACATGCCTTCAACATCCATTCTGGCATGGGCATCTAATCTTGGAGGAGCTGGCTGGTGATATGATCAAAACATCTTCTGGCCATGACTATATCTTCAAAAACTTCAGCTTGCAACCTACATCAACACTACTGAAAGAAACCTTAATAAATTAGCCTATATATGCAACAACAGGATCAATACAATATATATTATAATTAAGACACTCTCCAATTTAGCATGTATAGATACATGGAAGGAAACATCAGTATTTCTTCAGAAATACCACCACCCAATTGTGAGAAGAAACCCTTTAATTGGACAGCAGCTGCAATGAAATTGAGCTTTTAATAAATCCACTAGAATGATTGAATAGTGAAGTAATTATTGATTTCAGAAAAAAGTAGGCTCCAATAAATTAAGACACAAAAATCATATATGCTAATAATTAACCATATAAATGTATCATTATTCTATAAATTAACTTGTGCCAAAACCAAAACAAATCATTGTAAGATAATGATTTACATATATATATATATATATATATAGTGCAACACTGAAAACAGGCCTATAATTAATCCCACCAGAAAAAAAAAAGCACAGATCAAGCAAATTAACACAACTCAAAGACATTCAATACATTATCACATGCAGCACTAGCTAGACAGTACCAAAACCAAAACTAAACGTAATTAAGATAATGTTTTGCATATAGTTTTTGCAAACACAACCAAAATTAAGGTTCAATACATACAAAAAATCATACCCCTTTATAAGGTGACAAAAGGGAGAGAAATCTTCAATTAACCCTTACTGTTTTTCTCCATATATATATATATATATATATATATATATATGATTAGGCTAGCTATATATGATTGACTACTACTAATTTATATGCTACGACCCAACATTTCATAATAATCTTCAATAGATTTCTCCCGTTGAAGCTTCAAGTGTTGGCGAAAATTATTAATGAATTCTTCTGCTCTTGCATCAACTCCATGCAGTAGTACTTCTTGTGGCAACGTAGTAGTAGAAGCACACGTACTCCCTTCACTCTCATCATCATCCATACTCTCCATTTTAGCTATATACTCCTGCTCTTCCATTCTCATACTTCTATTCCTGCCCTCGGCTTCGGCTCCTCCAGGCTCCTCATAGAATGCGTCCACGTGTATTGCTGCAAAGCAAATATGACCTTCTTGCCCTTGGTAGTGGTGGTGGTGGATGTAATGTGCGGCTGTGATGGGTCTATTAATATTGGTTGTTTTTAAGGCTTTAGAGTTTCTAAGACCTTGAAGTTTTGATTTGAGTATGTAGGTGAATCTCTTCCATGCCTTCTTAGCAGCCGGAAGCTTTTTCTTTTCCATCTTCAACCAAGACATTCTTACAGTTTCTGCTTCCTATTGATCTTTTCTTTGAGAGAGAGAGAGAGATGAGAGAGATGAGAATGGGGTTTATTTTCAGTTTTTGCCAATGCAAATTATGGACAAATATAATCTCAATATCATGCATGTATGCAAAATTTTGGCTAAATTTTTTGGTATATTTCCATAAATCCTACATATTTCACAAACGGTTTTGGAAGGAAATATTTTTCGAATATTTATTACATGCAATACCATATTAATTGAATTTATATTTCCTTGCTTACCTTATTTGGACGGTTCTTTCCGCCATATAATTTAAAAGGGTGAAAATAATGAAAATATTTTATTGTTTTGAGTTTCTCCAAATTCTATACAATTTCTATTTGAGGTTTTTTGCTATTTTGAATTTTATTATTATATACCAATGAAACGGTTGCGTTTATGCCCAAATAAATTAAATCTGTTCATTTTTTGTATATTTTCCAAGTAGCTTGTTGGTGGCATATTGGTCCGGTGGCTTGAAACGTCAAAGCACGTTGATACCCATCCCTTAATATTAAGGGAAATTTGAGATACGAGTAAGTTTTTATAAATTGGCAAAAATACAAAAGAAAAATCCCAACAAACTTACAGGGGAATGAGATTCACACCCATACGATTGGATGTGGGTCCGATTCATCTTAGTCTATTAACAAATGGATAATGGTGCACTTGTATGCCCTCGAATCCGATACATTGGCTCCACTCAAATGAGTTGGGCAGGTTAATTAGGGTACAAAAGAATAAGGACTTCAAGCATCACTACATAAAAAAAAAAAAACTGACAAAAGGATGAATTGAGAATGAAACCTGTATTATATAAATATAAAAAAACATCATACGGTTATATATCTCTTGAACTGTAACTGCTTTTAATCATAAGGATTTCTAAAATTCTTTAGGAGCTCTGGGATGTCATAGCCCAGCATGTCGTCGACGGCTTGTATCATTTTAGTCTTCAACTTCTCGAACTTATCAATGTTGTAACCCCTCAAGACCTCTCTGAAGTGCTCGACATTGGGAAAATCACCTGCTGGAAGATGAAATTCCCTTTGGACCTATATCAACACAGAAGGTATATATAGGTGAAATTTTGAGGGCATGATAGAAGAATCAATTGTGTCATCAAGATACAAAATTATATGCAGAGAGAGAGAGTTGGAACCTTTCCGAATTCATCTTCCAGATTATCGATGAGTCTCTGTTGAGTCTTAGCTTTACCCATCATAGCAGGCATCTCCTTTTTAAGGTGGCTAATAATATAAGCATGAATCTTAACAGCTCTGGCACGTTTCACAAATTCATTAATCTGCGAGAAACAAATGTCATCAGAACCCTCTTTAATAGGTGCAGAGAGGGGTTGGGGGGTGGAGGGAGGGGAACGGGTTCAACCCCAGAGATAAGTTTACTCCTACCAAGCATGCCATTAAACCTACGGTATTGATTTCTATTTCTTTAAACATGAATTGTACGTGCAATGCCCACTAATTGTATTGCAGGAAAAGAAACTAAACAAGTGGACACAATGAACTTACTCGGCGATCACAAGCCTTCTTGGGGATATTTTTTAAATCAGCAAGAAGGTCCTCCTGTTCTTTCTCAAAAAGTTCTTTCCCAATTGGACCTACAGCAGCTTCATTTACAGGTTTGTCATTGAATGAGCTGCCAAAGCCAGGTGAGATGTTATCTTCACATAATAAGAATGGCATGAAATCTAAGTCCATGTGAAAATTGGAAGGAAAATGGACAAGAAAAAAGTTCAGAAACTGAGAGAAGTAGGATTTACTGGTAGACAAACAAAGAAATTGAGAGCCTACCCAATATATACACGATTAACCTCAGGAGTATTGAGAACTTTCCCAAGTGACCACATCAATGCTCCATAAACCCTCATCAGCTGCAACATGATGCCAATTGGTAAGCAGGTTAAATTTCTACCACCAAACACTGACATTTAGAGATAAATAGGTGAAAGAATAAGAGTAATGAAATAACTTAGCAAGAGAACTTCTCACTTGCTGGGTATCAATTTGGTCTGCCTTGTTCAGAACCACACGTATCTTATCATCATGACCACGAAGAGAAGAAATCACACGCTTGAATTCGTCGCTGATATCAAGTTTATGAGGATCAAACAGAAGTAGAATGAGGTCACACTTTGCAGCAAACCATGATGTTACACCAGTAAAATCATAGGCCCGTTGTGTTCGTTGCTTTTCTCCTGATAAAACTCCAGGAGTATCCACAAATGTAATGTGCTCCAGCAGCTTCAGGCACATAATATAAGAGTAAGTTTCAGGTGCCACAGAAGCATCATCCAGAGAACTTTCATGATAATTATAGAATACTCACAGGATGTGGCATTTGAGAACACTCAAATTTTGACAAAAATGCAGTTCCGAAAGTTGTGAGGCCACTGTATGGCATGTCTGCTTGAACGGCAATAGTGTTCCCTGGAATACTTCTTTCATCAGGTCCAGACTGTATAAAAGCACATTAACTGGTGATAAAAGGCTTGTCAAGATGAAATTAAGGGGAAAAAAAAAAACTGAGGATTGATTAGAGGAAGCAGAAGATTAAAGAATCAGACAGCCATTCCATATCAACAAGTTTCCAGCAAAAACAAAAAACTGTCGAGTTAGGTGACCAAATTTCAGGAATCATTTCTTTAAAACCTCATTTCTGTACTGAGGATAAGTAAAAGACAAAACACAGAGTGAAATTTCATCCATTAAGCCAGGACAAGATTGTAGATGTCAATATTGATGATATGAAGGCCTATTCTGATATTTGAATCAGGAAAAAGTTCTACATTAGAACCTGAACGGTTTTCAGAAATAGTATGGAACTACAATTATTAATTTACTGATAAATAATTCAAAACTATTAAAAATGAGGTAAAACAATACAGTTTTGTAAATACCATAACAACAACAAATCTGTCAGTTGTAGGCTCTGGTCCAATGTGAGCTCCTGTTAAGAATAAAGAAGATAACAAATAAGAAAGATGAATTACTTTTCCACACACACACACAGAGAGAGAGAGAGTCACCTGGATAACTACTTTGAAGCAAATGCTTAATGAATGTTGTTTTCCCAGTGGAGTATTGACCCAAAAGCATAACCATGGGTTTGGCATCAAAATCACTATTTGTCTGCAACAAACAACAGACCAACAAAATCAACCAAAGGACTTTTCAAATCAAGGAAACAAAGGAACAGAACAAAGAGTTTGGGCATTTTCTCCAGTTTAAAGTAATAAAAATCTAGGTGTAAATCTTACTCACCAATACGGGCGATACAAAATCGTTAAAACAATATGTAACTTCTAATGGCTTCAGTTTCTGAATGTACAACCTCTTCAAGCCATCAATAATTGATGTAACAGAGGAAAAAGGTACCTGAGAATATTCAAAGAAATGATGAAAAGGAAAAAGCATAAGGCCAAAAACTAAGATAAGTATATGGATATCTAGCAAACAAATAAATATGCAAGTCAAATAGATCATACAAAACTTTAGGAGTTTGAGGAGGCAGTGGCAGTGGTGGCTTCTTAGTTGGCAATGGTAATGTAATGGCTACAACCATTGTGGTAGTGTAGCAGTGGTATGGTTTAAGTGGAGCCATGATGGTGGAGGTAGATGAGCTATTGAAGGCATTATGGATGTGGCAGCACTGATTTGGAGGTGATAGTCATGGCTGTAGTAGTGTGGTGGTGATGGGGGAGCTAGTGGTGATGTTATGGCAATTCACAATGATGGTGGTGGTGGTCACAACAGTGGTTTGGTAATGGGGAAATAGTGATGGCAGGGGAGCTAGAGGCGGCATGATAATTATAGTGTAGTGGTTGTAGTGGCGTGTTTGGGGCAATCAAGATAGTTTGGTTACTTGGAGGTTACATGCCAAGTCTGTGTCGCATAACTAGCAATGCATACAGTTACATCTTCCAACTTTTTAAAAGAAGTAAATGAAATTGAGGCATTTAAGGAGAACCCGTAACATTTAACCAGACAAAGCTCTACCTTCAATTGGTGCAGACAAATAATATCGAGAGTATTACTGTTTGGGAGCTTTAGTGACTCTATAAGTAAAGCATGTGGATAACCAATTATAAGTCATACTCAATCAACTATGCAAGTAATTGGAAGAAGTACAAGTCAAAGAGGGCTGCGTGAACTAAGCTGCAATAGTATTAATAATACTACCATGGCCATCAAACATCATAAAATGTATAACTTCATATCAAAAATAAGAAAAATGAAAACATCAGTGAGTACAAGTTGGGAGCACGAGATAAGTCCATCAGGAATGAGAATAAATCTTTCTGACCCTAGCATAATGAAACCACAAAAGTGTAACAGCAAAATGTACCTTCTTTGAAGATTTTGAAGAAAACCATTGAGCTGATGATGATGGCTGCACTGGAGGACTAACTGTATCATTACCAATTAGTGAATTTCCACTTAAAGATTGAAAGTACTAATGAACTTTCAGTTATTAATGAGAACTTCTTACCATTTACATCAGGGTCGCTTGTTTTGGATGCACGCTTTTTCTTCTGAATATTTTCAATAAAATGTTAAAACTTTCATAAAAGGAAGAAAAAAGAACATAAAATCATAAATGGAACAAGGATTTATAAAAATAAAAATAGCATACTCACAGCTAGTAATGTGTCTAAACCTTCCATTGCGGGAGGTTTTAAATCTTCCAAGTCAACTGCAATATATGAAAATGTATCTACTTTAAGGTAAATAGCTAGAGGTGATAAAGATTTGTAATTAAAATAACTATACAGCATACTTATCAATGAAGTACTGGACATTTAAAGTTGTCCACTTAACATGTGTCTAAACCACTCCCAACCATGCAGGGGCAAAAAAATGTGAAATTTAACTAATTACCTTCAGTGTTCAGGAGATCTGATGTTACAGCATGCCCAGCTTGTGCCAGGGAAACCAGCTACATTACAAAAGTGCAGAAAGGTCAGGTTCTAAAAAATAAAATTTAATATTTTACATCTAAAAAAAAAAAAAAACAGACACAGATTACAACCTGCATAGCAGTAATGAACTCTTTGAAACCAAGAAAACCCTGTCGTTTAGAATCCGCAATTGCCCACACCTAGCCACAATGAACAATGAAAACCCAATTAGTATGAGAACACTTTAATAACCAAAATAA
Source organism: Hamamelis virginiana (assembly GCA_017140935.1). Lineage (NCBI taxonomy): Eukaryota > Viridiplantae > Streptophyta > Magnoliopsida > Saxifragales > Hamamelidaceae > Hamamelis > Hamamelis virginiana. Next base: position 537,505 of record JAESVK010001228.1, read on the forward strand.
AACCACCAAATATAGAATTAACACAAAAACAAAGTCAAGCACGCTAGTTAGCAAGACGTCAAAAGAAAAGATGCCAAACAAATGAGTGATTATATGATCACACACCCACACACATGCACGCATGCACACAATTCACCGGAACAAAGCAGTTTTCCCTGGCATTTGGGACTGACATCATGAATCCTATTTCACTACTAATCAAATAGCAGGGTTCAGCACTGAAATTTGAGAAGTGTACTCTACATGTTTGGAGCAACCTAAGACTTCCAGGCTTTGCTAATCCAATATTTATATCAAGTGATCATATCAAGTACTATATTTATACCACTACTGTTGGTTTTATTCCATTAGCATCAATTCCCCCAAAATAAGATATAATCTAATATTGAATTTGGCTAGCAAAACTGCAACAATTTGAAAAACAACTGAATTCACAGATAGAACTAAAGAAACTTAATCCCAACAACTGAATCATCTCACTCATAAGAATCAATTAAGTACTTGCTACCATAAAATCAAAGAGCGGCGCCAAACAGTAACGAGAAATGGCAAGAAAATCTTCAAAAAGACATTCATTTGAGCAAAATAGACAAGAATAAACAAAAACCCAATCGATCACAGAAACCACAAAAACAAAAACAAAATCAGTGAAGCAACAAATATACCAAAAAATGAAGAAAAAAGAGAAGAAAGACGGACCTGCTTGAGATCCTGTCGAGACAAATTAGCCATGGCGAAGAACTTGGTGGCATCGTTCCCCGTAATGCGGCCATCACAATCTAAAATGAAAACATTAATAATCAATTCATGAATAAATTAGAAATAAATATCTCTCTCTCTCTCTCTCTATATATATATATATAAATGAATGAATATACCTGAATCAGCATAACTAAACCATTCCTGATAGATCTTCTGGTGCTCTTTGGAGCACGAACTGATCGGAACCGAATCAATCTCCATAGAAAGGATGATGAAGATGAAAACGGAAGGAGCGGCTTCCCTTCAGGTTTTCAAATTTCGAAATTTTGAAGATCTATATATATAATGGGAACGAAACACTGAAAACACTCTTTCTGTTTTTGCTTTTTCATTGTATTTTTGTTTTTGTTCTCGCATTTCAGAATCCTTTGTACCGACGGAACGTACACTCTAAGCAAAGGGAATATTAAACAAAACGACGACGTTGGTTACAACTACAACAATTTTAAATTTTATTTTGGATAATTTATACTGACCTCTCCAAACTTTAGTTAATAATGCAAATACCTTTCCTTCATTATTTAGAAAGAAAAATACTATAGCATCATATACTTTAATCTAAAATTAAAAATTATACTGATATGTCTTGCTTTGAATGGTAAGATCTCTCATTTTAAATTGTTTTCCTCTTTTTTATACACCACTTAAATCACGACACGTTAGGGTAGTTTTTAATTTCAGGTTAAAATGTCGGGTGATATAGAATTATTGATTTAAAAATTACACTCTCCATCTTTATTACCAATTACTTTTACTAATATCAGCTTAATGGCTTAATACTGTTAATAATCATTATTTAACCAGTAGGCTTAAGTTTGATTCACCTCTATGATCTTAGTGCACAAAAGATATAACAAATAAATAGCATTCTAGAAAATTTAATCTTGAGTATTAAAAATTATTGTAATTAACATTAAAAAAAAATAATAGAAAGAAACTAACTTCATTTATTGACTTGTTTTACCTCTAGCATTTAGCTATATTTATACTTCTCAATTTAAGAACTTACCATAATTTTTTTTTTTCTTTTTTATTTATAGTTAATGTTTTTTAAAAATTTTAGTTAATTAATTTTTATAAAACTATATAAAATTTCAACAAAAATAAATATCATTCGAATATTTGAAAAATATTTTATAGACATAATAAAATGAAAAAATATTTTTAAAAAATTGATTGCGCACGTATAAGTATTTTTTAAAAATATTTATATTTCAAATAAATAGTTTTTTTTTCTCTTTATTTCAAATGAATAGTTGGAGTGGTATGGAAATTTTTTTACCACGGCCACATAAAAATTAAGGATAAAATTAACATTTTAAATTTGGTTCAATATTTACTAATGATTTATTAATGAAAGGAAAGTCCATAGAAAAGGAAAATATCATTTTGAAAAATAGATAGGAATCCTCATGCTTATAAAAAATGTCAGGGTTAGAAGTGTAATTTTCTCTTTTATTTTTAACTACTGAAACTCTGAAAGCCAAAATAAGAAAAAATGGTAGCTGTCATTTTAGGGGAGCCACTGAGGCCCATGAAAGGAGACCCACGTGGCACCCTTATAGCCATTAGTTTATATCAATGTGGAGTCGGCCAAATTTAAGACTATGAGATGGACAGGTTGGGTCATATTCAAGTACCGCCTTGTTATTGCAATCCTTTTTAATTATTAGTTTATCCCAATCATTTGTGATTTTTTACCGTTTTATGAAAAAATATATTATTTTTAAGAAAACTATCTGCATGATCCACTAGAAAACATCATTTTGAATGACTTTGCAGAAGAAAGTTTTTCTAAAATCTATCATTTAAGTAGACTTTTTTACCATTTATTATTTTTACATAATATTTCGTAAAAAATGCCAAAAAGTCTACTTAAATGATAAATTTTGGAAACACTTTCTTCTATAAAGTTGTTCAAAATGATGTTTTCTAGTGGATAATGTGGCTAGTTTTCTTAAAAACAATGTTTTTTTTCATAAAATGGTAAAAAATCACAAATGGTTGGGATAGGCTAATAGTTGAGAGGAGTTGCAATAACAAGGCCCATTCAAGTATTCTATGGTTGACCTTTAGGCCCAAACCAGAATTTTCTCGGGCTGGACCTGATTTGTCAAGGGCGCGTTTGGATAAATTTTTACTTCATATTTTTCTACTCTTAAAAGTAAAAAAATAATGAAAATTTTTTATATTTTCTATAGTGCAAGAAATTCTTGATTTCTCAACTTTTTAAAGTAACCATCAATTTTTTTGCATTCAAAACTTTTATCTTTTTACTTTTAAAAGTAAAAAAACATGAAGTAGAAGTTTATCCAAACGGCCCCCAAATTGATGGAACTAATGAATTCTTTAATTTGTAAGTTGCATCTCGTGTAAATTCTCTTTCTCATTGCCATCCCTTGAGAGTATGTTCCATGTTGGTTTAATTCTAAACAGTAAATATCCATCAATAAAAGGACCAAAGCTTAAAGAGCACAACAAATCGCTGCTAAAACTGTCTTCAGTAAAAAGTGGGCTGTAATGAAATAATAATAATAAAAAAAAATACAAAAAATTTGAATCAATATAAAACCTTTACATACACTCCTCTCTCTCTCTCTCTCTCTCTCAAGAAATACCAACGGTTTTCCCAAGTAACCAGAGGACAAGGGATAACTCAATGCCAAATATGGTGTGCATGTAACTCCTGTCCAGCATGAATCCATACACCGTAATCCCTGCTCTGTTGTTCTCAAAATACATCACTGCCATTAAAAAAACCAAAATTTCATCAATTTCTAAAAATACTAAATAATTAAAATAGTTATGCCTCTTAGATTGAGTTCACTCATTTTTCTTCATGTACACAACACACAGTCAAAACCTCTATTTACCCAGGGAGCAATTCTGAGTGGTTGGATTCAATTACGCATTCTCTACCCATGACCCCAGAGATTGCCAACCTGGTTTCAACCCAACTTCAATTTCTCGAGTTTGGATTCAATCCGGGTTGACGGCTCATCCAAGTATTACTTGGACAATCTTTTGAAATTAATCTTGACTTTCATTTCAATTTATGTTTGGGTGGGACTACATACAGTCCACTTTTTACGTACTGAAAGCAGCTCATTTTCTAAGTACAACCCACCCATTTCTATTTTTACTAAAGACAACACAATAAAATTTTAATTAATATACTCATTTTACCCATTTACTAAATACAACCCATTACATAACAGAAATACTATAAGCAACCCATACCCCAACACCAAACCTAAAACATATCACCCCAACACTTTCATTTTAGGTTTGTTTGTATATTAGCGGTAAACATCGTATTTTGAATAAACTTACTTCAAAACATAAAAAGTAGCGTTTTATAACCATTATGGTATAATGGTGTTACGGAAAAACCCATGTTTTGATCGGAAAATTGAAAAAAAAATTGTGTTTGTGTTCGCATTCGGACTGCTGATGCCGAATATGAAACTTTAATATTCGGTAAGTTAATGCCAAATATGAAGCTTAAGTATTCGGTAAGCGAATGCCGAATATGAAGGTTTACTATTCGGCAATTTACGTATTCGGCATTAGTTTTAGGAAGACTGCAAACTACATTCGATTTTTTTGAAATGGAATATAGTGTTTCATATTCGGCATTAGCAGTCCGAATGCGAACACGAACACATATTATTTTTTTTTCAATTTTCCGATCAAAATATGAGATTTTTTGTAGCACCATTATACCATAATGGTTATAAAACACTACTTTTCATGTTTTGAAGTAAGTTTATTCCAAAAATGATGTTTACCAATAATATACAAACAAACCTAAAATGAAAGTGTTGGGGTAATATTTTTTAGGTTTAGTGTTTGGGGTAATGGGTTGCAAATAGAATTGTATCTTGTATTTAGACTTGGGGCATTTATGGCATTTTAAAATTTTTGTTTTGTATAGTAATAGGTTGCTTAAAAATTAGTGGGCTGTAGTTAAAAAAGGGTAAATTTGGAAAAATAAAAATTTTAAATGGATTGCCTTTAGTAAAATGGTGTGCTATAGCCCTACCCTTCATGTTTTCTATTGACATGTATTGGCGCATCAATTCACTTAAAAAATAAATAAATAAATAAATTTGATCAATTCTCTCATGCCAGCAAGGGAAAAAACAAAGAGTTTCTCTTACTATTTTTAATTAGATTAACATGACAATCCATAGCAACCAACCACACAAATTAAAATGAGAGTTGAGACTCAATATGAGAGATAAGAGCACCCCTAATGAGTTATTACTTGGGGCGATCATTATCAAATTTGAAACCAAGGAAAAAAAAAGTGTTCCAAATGACTATCATTTGTGGTTTTCAAATTTGACAATGACATTAGAAAATTACAATAGTCATCTCCTCCCAGATAGTCCATATTAAATTTCATTCCAATTTAAAGTTCATTAGAAAATAATGGGGCCAAATATAGAAACTCCTCATTGGAGCACAATGCCCCCAAATATGGTAAAAATTCCCATTTTGATCATGCAAGAGGGTCTCCAATGGGGAGCTCCCATTTGCACCTCCTACTTTCATATGTGAGAGTACTACAATGCTAAAATGGAATCTCCTCCCATATATGACACTATTATGCTCCAATGGAAAGCTTTCATCATTCTAAATTTGAGGAAAATTAGATATGTATTATTTGGGAGGAGAAGGTTACTGCAAAAAAAAAAAAAAAAAAAAATTTCCAAATATGAAAAAAATCATTGCCAATTTGAAAGCCATGAATGGCTTTTCATTGGAGAACCTTTATTTTGTCATGATTCATAAATTTGTCAATGGAAGCCATTAAAGATGCTCTAACACTTCCAATATATGAAAATAAAAGGTGCAGATGAAAGCTCTTAACTAAGGAGCTTGGTTTGGCTGCTTGTCATGCTTGTCATGTATGGTGTGGATTTTTTTTTTATTTGGTCTTTTGGCCAATGTAAATCAAGTGTTTTGAAAAACTGACCGTTGGATTGAATATTATTCCTATGTACTACAGGCATGCCAAAAATCACAATGATCTGACGGACGATTTATGAGATACAGACTGTGGAAATTTTAACAGTTTTTTATACTGTATACAAACTGTTAAAATTTTCCACAGTCTGTATCTCATAAATCGACCGTCAGATTACTGTAATTTTTGGCATGCTTGTAGTACATAGGAATAATATTCAATCCAAAGGTCAGTTTTTCAAAACACCTGATTTACGTTGGCCAAAAAGCTAAATAAAAAAAATTCACACCATACATGACAAGCGGCCAAACTCTTCCCTTAACTAAGATCCTTTAAAATGAGTGTCCAAATAACAAACTTGACAGCAATTAATAAAATGGGGGGCAATCCAGTGTGACTCACCCAGTGCCTGTCGTTTCTGAAACGAGATGGTACTATAAGCATATGCGGGGATGAGCTTGGTGTTGTCTAGATCATCTTCTTCATCACCGGCATCATCGCCATCACCCTCTGATTCTCCATCTATAGGGAAGACCCGGTCACAGCCAACCTGAGCCGTCGGAGTCGACTCACCTTCTGCTGCATCAAAAGAGTCTATAGTCGCGCACACATGCCACTTGGTCGCAAGGCACGTGATGGATTGTGCCTTGTGTGTTATCTTTGTTGCACTGCGCATTAATATGTAGAGTCCAGCAAGAAGTGTGATGGAGCATAGCTGCACAAAATCAAATACCGTTTTTTATTAATACTCCATGCAAAAATGACGAAGTTAAAAAAAGGTAAAGAGTGGGGCTTACCGCGAGTTCTCCAGCTCTGAAAATGTTGACATCGAAACTTGAGCGGGTTGTAATAAGCAACGACGCAAATTGACTTCCGGTGACCAAAATCAAAGCCCATAAGATGAAGGCTCGATACCGATGGCTTATGATCCGTAGATGCCGTCTTATCCGAAGGTGTTCGGTCAACACGGACTCCACATCTGAGTCAACTTGGAACACCTGAGCGAAGTCAAGTAGCCGCAGGATCTGCAGCCGGCAGCTCAGCCGGAAAAGCACGCAGACTAAGAAAAACACTGACGTTCGATAAAGCCACGAGCACAGCTCCAGGATGCATGCTATTGTGTCACTTACATAAACATTGCCCAAGAAAGGGATTCTTGTTGCTCCGGAGGCGTACCACCATATTTTGTATGCACCCTCAGCAACGAAACAAGGGAAGACGAAGATCGCGAGGAGCTTTAGTGATCTCTGCATGCATATAGAAGGGATATAAGGGTAGATTTTAATCCTTTTAAAGATAAAATAAAAGAAAATTTTACTCATAAAACGAACCAATCAAACTGAAATTCATTTTTAAAGTACGTTCTTAATTTGTTGAATTAAGCCTAATTATTCTATTCGACTCATTTACAATTCTAATTTGGTGTAACTGTTCTAGGAAACTTACTAACTCAAATCTGTTGCAATTCCACTAGCTCAATAAAACTTAATTTATTCTTAAATTACATTAAATCAATTAGGGGTTTAAAAACCCGTTCAACCCGCGAACCCAACCCCATCCGCAACCCACGGTTACAATGTTTAGGAGGTTGGGTTGGGTAGATTTGACAAATTTTTGGTGGGTTGATTCGATTGGTGGGTATAGAGGTGATAATCCACCTTAGACCTGACCCCACCTGCCAACAATATATATATAAATAAATAAAATAAATTTCATCACTACATTATATTTTTCTTAATTTGATATGCTTGTAAGTTGAGTATATTTTATTTCTTTAGAAATATTTATTGTGATAATTTTAAGATACACTTATTTTGTTGGATATGCTTTCAATTTTGAATACGAAGCTATATGTTAGTTTGTAAGATTTTTTTAATAACAATAACATTTATTATTAGGTATCTAGTTAGTAACTTCTATTATTATAAGGGTTCTAGTTTAATTACTAAAAAATCACAATATTGCATTGTTAGACACAAATTTGAGATGCCTTTGCTTGTTATAAAGGTTTTAAGAATTTTAGATGTTTATTAAAAAAAAAAAAATGGTAATACTTTACCCGTGCAATCTGCCGGTTGAAATCTACTATATATTCAACCAATCCGTTGGTTTTTGAGATTGGTGGGTGAGAGAATTAGTCACCCGCCAATAATGGGTTAGTTGATGGTTTTCCCACCCCTAAAACCAACCAGTAAATCAACCAATCTATTGGTTATTGAGATTGGTGGGTGAGAGAATTAGTCACCCGCTAATAATGGACTAGTTGACAATTTTACTCTCCATCCGCTCGCACCCCTAAAAACAACCAGTAAATTGTGATTATAAATTTTATTAATTTCACATTGTCAGACTGCTCATGATCTTCTGGACCCACTATGAAAAGTAAAATATATTAAATGCCAAAACAATTTTGTTTTATAGAAATAATTATAACATACAAGTTAATAAGGAATTGTAGGTCATCTAAAATCTATGCCCTTACAGCCAAATAAGGAATTATGTGTCCTTGAACATAAATAAAAAAATAAAAAAATAAAAAAGGAATCAAGTGTCAACTTTTGCCATGGAATAAAACTAGGCCGGGTTATGTCATTCAATCCAAGCCATGCCCCATTAAAATTTCTCTTTCTGTTCATCTTCTTTAGATCCTAATTCTTAATTAATTGGGGAAAATGAAGAACCAGAGGTAAGAAATTAAAGTGAATTCAAACTATCTTTCCTCTGTTTTCATTTGGAGTTTTGTGATCAAAAGAAGTCAAATCACCGAAAAAAAACCACTTTCGCAAAACATACACAAATCAAATATATAGGAGAGAGAGAGAGAGAGAGCGAGCGCATACATTGAGCTGTTCCGTATATCCCTTCCGAACCGTAGCGCTCTCGTCTCGCAACTTATCAAAGAACAAGAACCTTCTTAGTCCATACTTCCGCACATACCTCGACAAACACACGAAGGACAAGGCAGCGACGCTGCTAAGCGACAATTGCACGACGCTGTCGTACGGCCGCTGGTATTTGCTGTCGCAATCGGTGCAGGAGAGAACAAAGTGAGACAGGCACGGGACAGCGATGGCTAGCAGAACGAAGACGGACCAGGAGATACAAGCCGTCCAGGAATTGGATTGGTCCACGCACATCCATTTGAGACAGGATCTGAAGCTCTGCAGTTCGTCTTCTGGGTGCGACACGCATCGCGTGAAGGCCTTGCTTCGGGCTGGTAATAAGGCTTCCCTGTCGTCTTTTGCCATTGTCAATTGGTTTGTATTCTAGAGAGAGAGAGTGTGTGTTAATTGGTTGTCTTTTGCTGTCTTAAAGTGTGTAAATGTAGAGACAGAGAGGGAGGGAGAGAGGGAGGGAGAGAGAGAGAAACAAGGGAACCGTGGGAACTGCTTGATGAGATGAGGTGTCTGTCACGCATGGTGTTAAGGCGTTATTGGCTTAGGAGCAGCGGCGTAAGTGGTTGAAAACGGCCCAATGAGATGAAGAAACGTGGCACGGTTGTATTGGGTTTAAGGATTGTTTTGGCAACTATGAAAATCAGGCTTATAATTCTATTTAAATAGATTTCTGGCATGAAATATACTAATTTGGGAGAGTTATTAATGTAACGCCTTGGTATTGATATGTCCCTTTATTTATGGAATGAAAACTAATAGAAAATGCTTTTCTTTTCTTACACCCCTCTTGCCTAGAATTCATAAATTGGTTCTACATCTCACACATGAGAAAGTAAAAAACTCACACACCAATATATATAACATTACTTGAAACAATAGGCAAAATATTAGTCCCAAAAATAATAGAAATTGTTCTTCATTTTAAATATTAAATTCTTATTATAACTAATAAGATGCATGTGTACCTGAATCCCACAAAAATTCCTAATTAAATTAGAAATTCGGGCCGCCCCGAGAAAATGCAAGCAATGTATTCGTTTTGGGCCCTCAATTTTATTTGAAAAACAAGGACTCCTTCTCCGATGCTGCATACAAAAAAATTATTATTATTATTATGTTAGTAGGTCCCAATTTAAGAGTTCGCTTTTGCCTCCCAAACCTCAACGCGGGCTGCAGGGTTGGCCCTGGGAATCGAGTGGCCCTAAGTGAATTCCTAAAATGTGGACCCCAACTATAATATGGTTGTGAACATAAAAAAAGTAAATATTTCTCGTGAATTAGATATATGCTCATCTTTTTTTTCTTTTACTTACAAAAGAAAACTAACTTTTAATACACATGCCACACTAGGAGCCAAGATCACCTTAAAAGAACTAATCATCCCATTCAAAAATCTTTTGTTCAATTAAATACTTCTGCCCAATCAAATATGTGAGGTGACATGTAAGTATGTAACTAGCTACTGTGAATCCATGGCTTGATGCAATGGAGCTCCCTAATCGACTTGACTGAGCTTAATTTAAGCGCATAAGATCATCTCAATATAAATAAACAAATAAAAGAAAAAAAAAATCATTTAAGGATCGATTTTTAAATTAATTTAAGGACCATTCATCATTTTCTTACACATGATAAATATTTTAAAAAACCAACTGTTTTATGTATGTCATGTTTGCAAAAAATCACAGTCATCTGACCTTTGATTTTTAAAATACAATTCTGAAAACACTTTTACAGTATTCACCGTTTGATACTATAACAATTGTTTAACAGTCTGTATTTTGAAAACTAACCGTTGGATTATTGTGATTTTTGATAGATATGACATACAAAATAACATTATCTAATTTAATAGTCAATTTTTTAAAATATCTATCCTAAGATCCATAATCATTTTTAAATAAAATAATAACATTAAACTTAAACAGCTGATCGATGATGAGAAGAGGACATGCAATGTGTTCGTGAAAGCGTCTTTTATGCAGATGGCCAACATGCGAATGCCACATGGGATGGATTTTTATATTTTTAATTTGTGTAGTGCTGTACAAAGTGACAAACGTAATGTATTTTTGTCCATTAGTCCCCACCACCTGTGATCATAATAAAATATTAAATGATCATCTTAAGTGGTCGTTGCGTGTGTAATGGTGATTGGGCGGTGGAGGCACGGGATTAGCTTGGCTAACTTTGACTTTACTTTAGGTGACAGTTAACAAATTAAAGAGTATTTTCATTATTTTGAGTTTCATGCTTACAGTTGGCTGAATCATATTCACCACTTTCATTTTTCACCTACAATATTTAAATATTAAAAATAAAATTTGGAATTAATGTGATTCAGCCAACTGTAAAGTTTGGGGGTGTCTATTTTTATTTATTATTATTATTTTTTAATTTTAGAAAAAAAAGGAAAGACAGGTGGTCAGTACTAGGAGGACATGTGTATGTGTTACCTGTTTTGTTTGTTTTACCAAAAAGGACAACTTAGTATGACATGTATAAAGATTTGGAACATTGAATTAAAATTTAAACCTATTTCATTGCCATTTCTATTTATTGGTGACTTATTTTGTTTCCCTCTTTAATCTTAAATAACTTCTTTTTCAAATTCAAATTTTCATTTTTAATATATATTTTTAAATTTTCTTAAGCGATTACTTCTTTTTTATTTTTCAGACACATTGCGAATGCTATGTATGTAATCTAATAAAATTATTTATATTTCGTAACATATAGCAATTTTCACCCTCTTGTAATGGGTAGATCTCGAATTTTAAAATCAAGCCTTACAAAAAAGGGGTGAAAGGAGACTAAAATCTCTTAACTTGCATTATTAGTCCAACTTGGCACAGCTTCTCGGTAGGAATCTTATTTTTTTTGGGGGGGGGTTTGTTTTCTACGATTTAATATGATACTATTACATCAATACGATTATGATGGGAGATTGATATGGCAATATTGTATACACGCAATAATTGACATGGTTGTTAAAATAGTTCTCCCATGTTAGTCGCCATATCATATAGTAATAAGAGTGATGATGAGAGTAACACAATATACTAAAATCTTGGCTACATTATTATTATGGCAATTAATGTGATAAGTTATTTCAATTAGGGCTGGCAAAATCAGCCCATACCATTTATCCATTCAAATCCATTTAGTATTAATGGGTATGACTTTGTACATTTTAGTATATGGGTCATAATTGGGCCACCCAATTAAATCTATTTATATGATGTTGGCCGATCTGCTCTCACATTAATAAGGCGTGCACTGTCTTTTTTAATGGTAAGCCTGAATGCAAGCATCAGTATACGACACTTGAACTAATTTACAAAACTAAATTGAAAGTGTGTGTGTGTATATAGGGATTATATTATAAAATTTAACTTATTCAAAATAAGTTAAATGGGTAATGTACATTTTGTGTTACAACCCATTTACCACCCCTAATTTCAATTATAATATACAATAGTGATTGATATGATATACTATACGAATATGTGTATCATTTTATTGCACTCCGAACAAAGCTTACGCCTTGCGATCCGTGGCCCCAGATATTAGTAGCTAGTGGGAGTCGAACACGGGACCAAGGGACTTGATAAGCCCTTAGCTCTACTTACTCCACCACTAAGCTATCCACCCTAAGTGGGTGGTGGATTAAAGTTTTGGTTTATAAAGCGTTCTCCTTTATGCATCTTTGATGTTATTGTTTTTATATTACAGGTCCAAGCCATGCAGTTAAAAGAATATAAAAAAAGCCTAAATTCAACTTCAAGCTTGATATTTTAGCCCAATTCAGCCCATCCCTTGTCGTAAATAGAGCTCATTACAATATTGACTTCAGCCAACATTTCATGAGCCATTTTCCTGTGGCCTCTTATGTAAATGCCCGCCGTATTCTCTGCCATGCTATTTGGTTGAGAAGGAGTCAAAAAACCATGACAATAACCGTTCCAAAAAAATCAAATCATTTTATTTTTTCGACTAAAAAGCATCGTGTGCAGTGCATGTGAATTTTAACTCATACCAAAATGATCCTATTTGGATTCACAGATGGGATCTACATCTCATCCATGAATGAGGATTGTTAAATTTTGTGGGATGCGTGGGGATACTTAAATCAAACCATCACAAATTCGTCATAGCCGAGAATTGAATCCATGACCTCTTAGATTAGAGTCATGGGCCTTAGCTCAATTGATTATTAATGTAACAAGTTTAGGGATTTAATGTAACAAATTTGGACCATTTGATTAAATTTAGGGATTTTTGGTAAAAAGTTTTATTTTATGGCTGTTTATTGCATAAGTCCTTCCTTTTATTTATATATTTGAAAAGTCCTAATTAGAAACATTTTGCTGCCTAAGGTCCTACTTTTTTAAAATCCAATTTTATTAGAACAGATTTGCCCTTCCTATGATCTCTGCCGCTTTAAATGTTTGCTGAGAAGCAACTTGTAGTATTCAAAGCTCCTCTAGTCCTCTGAACCGACTGAAATGAGATTTGATTAAATTTAATGATTCTTTTGTATGGACCGGACATGAATCCAGTCCAGGATCCTGATAGGTTCATACTGTGGTTAGTGGTTACATACATCCATGCCAAACAATACATGATGAAGAACATACAATCATAGGCCGAGAACGACAAGGCCCATCCATTTCATCCCGAAGCCAGCCCATTACTATCAAAATTATGAGATAATAATAGGGCCTAGGTTAGTAGGGTATATTGGCCCAGTTTTTTGGTGTAGCCCATATTTAGGTGTCATTATTCCCTTGCTACAGGCTCTCCCATATTTTTGGTTATTACATACTATTTCAAGACGCCTGTCATCTAATTGTGCTCATGTAAATTCAACCAAAAGGACTCTCACCTAAGTCAAAGTTGATGGAAACTCTCGTTAAACACCGTTCAATTAGAGAGAACATGATTAGCACGAATGATTAAACAGCAGATGATCTTATGATAGAATTTTGTATATGATGGGACTATTCAACTAGATGGTCTGTCTTGAAATTTGTGGGGTATACCTTCAAATAAACTGGATGAATTATTTGGTGTGATAGGTATAACTTTATAATTGAGTTTGGGCTCGAACCTGGCTACCACTAACAAATTTGGTGGTGTTAAATCTAGCTAAGCTTCAATGCCCTCGGCATGTAGTGGGTTTTAGCTTCCCCCCAACATAGTTACGTTGGGATCCATTGCAAATAGTTGGATAGTACTGAAGTGCAATGCTCCTTGGCAGAGTTAGGGGCGCTCCTAACCCATTTCTTGGAACAAAACAAAAAAAAAAACCAGATCAGTAAAGTTACTATAAGGCACCGTTTGGATTTATTTTTTATAAGTATTTATTTGTTTTTTTTTTTTTTAATTTTCTAAGAAATTACATATTGTAAATTTTTTAAAAAGCAAATAAGTACTTATAAAAAACAAATCTAAATGGTGCTGAGTTTAGTTCTTTTATTTTATAGAGATCAAACAAGCTAATTTCAAATAGTATGATCGAGTATTTAATATATTAATGAGCTAAATAATAATCTATTAAAATTTAATTCTTTAAATTAATGAGTTCAAAAATAAAATTTGAACTTCACTCGTTGATTTTACAAGTGAACTCAAAATAGATTTTATAGTAAATTGATGTGAAAGAAAAGCACAGTACCTTCATTAATTATCTTATCCTCACCGATTATATATATATATATATATATATATATATATATGCATATGTAGCTTTCACAGTAGATAAGGACAAGCCCTTTAAGAAAGTTACTAACAAGTGCTTCTGTGGACGCTCCTCCAAGCATCTTCTCCACTGCTTGAAGCCAAGCTCACCACAGTACAGTAGGAAAATGCCACGAAGGAGATGAAACTCTATACGTATACTCCCAAAAGTCCGTTTCGGATTACCTTTTCAGCTCTCTTTTTTCTACTTCAATTATTGACTGTTGCTTGTGTCTAACTTACTTCATAAACAATGTAAGGAAAATAAGCTTCTTTTTTTCTTTTTTACGTTAGCACATCTTGTAAATTTCTTTACAGAAGTACTGGGAGATGTCTAGTATTTTTCTTAAGAAATGAGAAAAATGAAGTGAAATGACAAATGAATTTGCACCATCATGGTTTGAGATGATTGGACACAAGGATGCGATATGAACAAATGAAGCTCACAGTTTTCAAGCCCTTTTAAGCATATCTATATATATATATATATATAATCCTAATGTAGTATCCATTTTGGGCACTTCAGAACTACATATTAATCGCTGCGTCAACACCTTTGATCCTCTGTTAAACGGAAGATTAAGAATTCAAAACTTGACCCCAATGCCAATGAACCTTGGCTCAATCGAAGTTCATTGGCATCAAGGTGAGTTGTGATTTGATTAGCATTGGCAACAATGTTAGTTGTAATTTGGTTAGGTTCATAGTTCAGAGTCCAAACCCAAATTGTTATCCACCACCCAACTCCTACAAATTTGCAAACCACCCACCCAAGAACCTTTTTATTTGAAAAATAAAAATAAAGGGAAAAAGGAAAATGGGAATTGCTAGCTCACTGCAACTATGAACACCAGCAGAAGATTAATCAGTGGCCTAGCCAAGGGGAACTCACCCATACAAAGTAAGGAGACAGTCATCAACCCAAATTCTTCCATTTGTTGTTTACTGAGAAGAAATGGGAGAAAATACAAAAAAACTTAGAATCTTACAATAGATTAGGGGGTAGTTGCCAAAAGTAGATGTTTGTAATGGAATCCTATGACATCATGACACCCAATTGGTGCAGAAAGAATAATATAATACCCAGTAAAAGCATCTTCATTACCAAAATACACAAACAAAATCTCAAACCCTATCTATCTCCCCAAATACAATCTTTCAAACCCTAATCATCAATGACCAATTGAACCCAGA
>JAESVK010001228.1:553174-569159 GCA_017140935.1 Hamamelis virginiana
CCCCCCCAAGTTTTTTTTTTCCTAAATCAAGCTCTTAAAACTATGTCACATTACCACAAAAAATCTACGTTTGAAGGTAAAAGCCCAACTTTTTTGTTTTTGGTTCTAGATTATAAATCTAACCAAACTGCTTTTCTCAAGTCTGTTATTAATAACACACCTTCATATGCTTGACCCTAAAATCTCTAATAAAAGCATGCCACTAAGTCTGAAATCAGAATTACTATAGCTAGACCAACAAGCCATCTACTGAGATAAACATACTTCACATGAGCACTGAATTTTTCTCATCATAAAATATTTATCCTTATCATGAAAGCTTATCAAGATGGATCCCAACTTGGCCAAAACCACTCATCACCACCACCACTCTCCTTCCTATTGCCAAGCTGGTGACAGATTCTATGTTTTTTCTTCTGCTACTAATAATCCTGCCACTAGGATAAGAAAACACCACCAAAACACCAATCCCATTTCAGAAACAAGTAGGATTCACATCTTTAACACAAAACGATACAAAAATCCCACATGCCAATCTTTCCTCACATCTTAAAACATAAAAATGTTTCTTTTGTTGCCAATAATTCTAAAACTAAGATCAAAATGCAGTCAGCCCTAAAACACCCATCCTTTTACAGGAACAAATGGGATTCACATCTTCAACACATACAATAATCTCACAGCTCAATACCAAGCCAAACCCATCAAATCTAAACCATAATCAAGCTGAGAACAACAAAAAATGGAACTACGTGAAAATTTCAGTTTTTTTTCTTTTTCAGTGATTTTTGTTTTGTTATAGAAAGGAGATGGGTTAGAGGAATCAGAAATCAAGATCAGGAGATGAAAAACCCCCACCCAGATTTCAAAAGTCCATTAAGTTAAAGAAAAACCCACAAATGTTCATAGAATCACATACACTAAAATCACATGTATATATATATAGAATATATATATGTTCTCTAACAAGATCAATGTGATTCTCATCAAACATCATCCATCAACCCACCAAGTAGAGACTCATAAGATGATTTTCTTTTTAAATCTTAATCTTCTCTTCTTCTTTTTGTCCGCGTAGTAAAAAAAGATAACAAAAAATTCAAAAAAAAAAAAAGATTGAATAATAATTTTCATGATTAGATCAATCATATATCATCAGAGGCATAGAGCGGTGCACTGGAGATCATCACCAACACCAAATTCAAGATCATCCAACGGCGGAAAATTAAGATCAAACGGCAAGGGTTTCCGAAACGACGCCGAGGTGATATCTCCATTATCAATCACCGAAGAAGACGAGTCGCAATCGCTGTGACAATCATCAGGCAAGACCGGCGGCGTGCGGGGATGTCGCCGGGAACTTGTCGAGGCCGGCAAAGTCGACGACGGCATCAGCGGAGGACGGGGTCCGCTGAAGGACTCTACAGTGCTGCTCATACTGCTCGTGGTGGGTCTCTGGGGATTAATCTGGTGTTGCTGAAACTGATGCGGCGGGTACAACCGGGGATCGATGAAGGGATCATCGTTAGGGTTTTGATGATAGAAAGAGGGTAAAGGAGAAGATAGTGGAAAATTGGTCTTGGCCTTGGGTCCGCGGAGTGTTCGGGCGGCGGCGTCATAGGCTCGAGCCGCGTCCTCTGCAGAGTCGAAGGTGCCGAGCCAGACTCGGGTCTTCTTCCACGGGTCTCGGATCTCTGCGGCGAATCTTCCCCATGGTCTTTTACGGACGCCTCGGAATCTTGGCTCTTTAAGTAAATTTCTCGATCCGGATCCGTTGGGTCCAATTGCCGCCGTTGCTGGTGGTGTTGCCTTGGCTGATGGTGTGGCGGCTCCTCTACCTCTCCGCATGGCCTTTTTATGTAAAAATTGGAGATGGCGATGGATATATGGTTTTTTAGAGAGAGAAAGAAATGGAGAGAGAGAGAGAGAAATTGGTGCTTCCACCACCTTCTCTTCACAATAGAGGGCAGGAGAGGGAGAGAGAGAGAAGCAGGAGATAGAAATTGGTGCTTTCACCACCTTCCCTTGACAAAATAATGAGAGGGGGGGATTACAGAGGAAGAAGAATGAGAAAGGAGGTTAGAAAGAGAGAAGGAGGAAAAGAAAGATGAGGTGAAAGAGAGAAATAGTTGCTCTTGCACCACCACCTTCTCTTCACAAAATAATCTGAGAAGGACAGACAAAGGGGATTAGAGAGAGAGAGAGAGAGAGAGAGATGGGGTTAGACAAAGAAACAAGAGCTTTGCACCACCACCTTCTTCTCTTCACAAAAATAATAATTACGACAGACAGAGAGAGACACAGAGAAGAAGGGTTAGAGAGAGAAAGAGAGAAGAAGGAGAGAAGAGGGGGGTGGGTGCTTGGAAATGTGGAGAACACCACCACACCATGGCCACCTTCTCAAACACAAAAATAAATATTTATTTATTTATTTTTGTGCTTAGCTTTTTTATTATTTATTTTTTAATTTAATAATAATTTAAAATATTGTTGGTTTGAATGGATGAGTGTTTTCTTTTTCTCGATTTCCTCTTACCTTCTCTCGCCCCCACAAACCGACTTCCAGAGACTACATTGCTTTCATTTTTTTTTTCTCAGTGTTGAATGACTAAAATGTCCTTTTGCTTTTTATTAATGCCTGTAGTAATTTCTCTCTGACTACTTTCTCTGCTGAGTCTCTTTCATCGTTTCTTTCCCAGTATTAGAATGGGAAGAGGGAAATTGTATGAATTTAAATACATAAAAATATATTATTAATATTCATTTATTAATATTAAATAGATTTGAAGGAGAGATAAATCTTTATTATTTGGCAAAAAGATAAAAATGTCTGAATTAATGTCTTATGTGAGAGTGGATTTGAGGCAATTGATCTTATTAGTACAGTTGCATGTGTGTTTTCTGAACCTGAAATAAATAAAAATACATCGATACTCATTTGTTAGTATTAAATAAGTTCATATGGAGATACGTTTGTATCGTTTAGCAATTTTTTTTTTTTTTTAAAAAGTTGGATATTGAGGAGAATATTCATTTATTTGTTAAATATGGTTGTAGATCTTAATTTCTATTTTTTAAGAGGATCATGGATGCTTTAGGAGAAGAATGATTCAATAATATCTTCTATTTCACATTTAAAGAGACACTTAGGCAAATATTCTTCCCTCTTTTGGATAGGGGAGTGATTCTCTTTGCATTCTCCACTCCTTCTAAGTTGAAAAATGTGACACCTCATGCTTAAAAAGATCATCTCCATTTGATATGTTTTCACACCTCTTCTTCCCTTTCTCCCCCCTTCTCCTACCACTGTGGGCATCTATTTTCTTCTCTACTCCTTAAATTTGTATACTTCTTTCCCCCATTTTTTAAAACTTTTTTCATGGATCCTTAATTTTTTTTTTTTTTTTTTAAGATTTACTTGTTATATATTAATACATGTCAAAGTTTAAAATTTGGTTTGTTGTTAAAAAAAAAAAAAAAAAAAAAGAGTTCAATTTTGTTTTGGTATTATTTTTTTCAAATGTTATTTCCATGGTTTTGTTTTAATTCAAATAGCCTTGAGTTTTGCTTTGGCCCTCTAAACATAACCCTCCCCTTTTCCCCAACTCAAATAAAAACATAAAAATAAAAAAAAATAAAAGCAAAATGGTCAACAACACAAAGCAAAAGCTAAAAGTTAATACAATAATACATGAATATCCAAATCTTTTTTGAAGTACACTTTTTTTTGCCCTTTTTTTAACATATATGACAAGATTTGAACCCACATTGATTGCTTTTTATTAGTCAAATTATACAATTAGACCAAGATATGAACCAATTATTTGCTTCTTATCAACCAAAAGACACCATTAGACCGAGAAAACTGTGATTTTTAAACTACCCATTTACCTAAATTTCTTTCATTTTTTTGTTAAGCCCAAGAAATTAATAATTGTTCCATTTTTTTTTTATAAAAAAATAAAAAATAGCATTCGCACCTAGCTTAAACACCTAGCATTTCTGTTGGAGTCTTTCACTTTCTCCCTCTATTTTGGTTGCTACCTTAAAGACTCGGTAACAAATTCATTGACGATTTCTATGCAACACAATTCAATATCACTGAATGTATTAATTATTTTTCGAAGGGTCTCTCAACAAGTTTTTGAAATTTATAATTCAGTATGATCATGTCGCGAATTACAATCAACCTTGTGTCTTAAAATTAGGCATGATAATCTAAAGTAGAAGTATAAATGTAGGAGCAAAATCCCTAAAAAAAGAGAAAAAAAAAAGAAAAAAAGAAGATATGTGATCATTCATCAATTTAACTCTATACTATGCTATTTGGTAAGTTCTTTCTCATACTATGTTGGTTTTGTGAACACATAAATTTGAACATAACCACAGCAAATGGGCTCATTGACTATATACCAATTTGATAATTCATATGCTATGCACTAATTTTACCATCAACATTGTTGTACACTTTTATCACCTTTTGTCTAATAACAGCATAATTATAGATTTGGAGTCCTAAATGCTTCCACTTTTCTGTGTGATTAATTTGTTACATTGTTTAATTCTTAAAAATTCTTATAATTTTTATTAGAGATGCAGATCTCTAAGAAGTGTTTCTATTGTGGAAAAACAGGGTCCGAATTCTTATTTAAGAGGAGTTATTGCCATGGTCAGACCCATATGAATAACTGGCTCCAATTATTGTGACTTTGGTCATGGTCAATCAATTACTACAATAAGGCCCAAGTCTCCAAGTGAGCTTGGTTTGGCTGCTTGTCATGTATGGTGCGGATTTTTTTTTATTTGGCCTTTTGGCCAATGTAAATCAGGTGTTTTGAAAAACTGACCGTTGGATTGAATATTATTCCTATATACTACAGGTATGCTAAAAATCACAGTGATCTGACAGTCGATTTATGAGATACAGACTGTGGAAAATTTTAACAGTTTGTATACAGTATAAAAAACTGTTAAAATTTCCACAGTCCGTATCTCATAAATCGACCGTCAGATCACTGTGATTTTTGGCATGCCTGTAGTATATAGGAATAATATTCAATCCAACGGACAATTTTTCAAAATACCTGATTTACTTTGGCCAAAAGGCCAAATAAAAAAAAATCCGCACCATACATGACAAGCAGCCAAACCGCACCCTCTCCAAGTTGTACAAATATGACTTAATTGTCTCATTTTGACCAATGATGTGCAAAATACCTTGCTGCCGTCATTGCTACATGCTAGTTGCTACTGCTACAACTGTTAGTAGGGAAAAAACCATGAATCCTAATTTGAATTTGAGTATCAACTAGCATGTAGCTACTGCTATATGAATGTGTTGAAATTAATGGTTAAAACATAGTCTACCTATGTTAGAGATGGGAACGTTAAAACTCTAGAACGTTGAGATTCATAATATTACTCGGCCTAATAGGCAGGTTATAAGATAAGTCAAGCTACTTGGGTTTAACTCAAGATCAGCTCGATAAAAAATTGCTCGAGCTCGCTCGAAAAATAAATGAGTCAATTTGAAGTTGTTAATTGGTTTAGTCAAGCTCATATAGAGTACTATTTGGTTTAATCATCATATATTAATATTTTAAATAATTAAACTAGTTGAGTTTGGTTCAAGATTAGTTCGGTAAAGAGTCATTTAAGCTCGCTTAATTACAAGATAAATGAGATAACCTCATATCTTATTTTTCGATCTCATTAGATAATTTACTGAGTCAAACTTGAGTAGTTTTCTACTCAACTGGATCCCTCTTGTTTACAGCCATATTAACAGGGATCCAAAGAAGAGATATTGCAACACAAGCATTATAAACTTTAATTTGATAAACCATAATACCACATGGTGTGTCAGGGTTATTTTCTTCACCGTAAAATTCTTCGATTTGTTGGAGCTTAATATACCACTTGATTTAAAGAAATGGAGCGATGATTACTTTTAAATGACTCGAGGGTTGATAAAATGGGGCGATGGCTACTTTTAAATGGGCGCCAAGTGGGTCAATGATTTTGTACAAAATGATGGACCAAGGACGAGACGATATAATATGCAGCAGAGAACTTCATATCAGCCTTCAATGTAAAGCTTCCACCATCTTTATTATAGGAGTACTACTAAGACATGGCATCAAAAGGATTCCCCCAAAAAAAAAAAAAAAAAAAAAAAACTAGTAATCATGCTTCTTAAGACCCAATGTTTTGTGGTACTAGGCCTTAATACAAGATGTTATTCTTCTAAATTTTGGGCTTAAGAGTTCTTCCTCCAGCTCAGGGGAGGAGCCAAGAATTTGATTCAGAGAGGGCACTATTTTGATTAATTAATAAATGTGTGGCGGTTCAGGGGCAGTGCTCCTAGAGGCAAATATATATATATGGGATAGGTTCTCTTGACACATATTTTTACTCCTAATTTAACACGCGGTTTGAAAAAATCCAGCGTGGGATGAATATTTTAAGAAACTGACCGTTGGATTAGATATTCTGCTTATATACATCATATATACAAAAAATCACATTGATACAACGGCTATTTTTTAAAAAATATCACAGTTTTAAAATAAACTGTAAAAAACTATATGAAACTGTCACGCTTAGTTTTTTGAAAAACCAACAGTTTCATCAATGTGATTTTCGGCATACGTAATGTATATGAGCAGAATATTTAATCTAACGATTAGTTTCTCAAAATACTCATCCCACGTTAGGTTTTGCAAACCGCATGTCAAATTAGGAGTAAAAATATGTGTCAAGGGAACATGTCCCTATATATATATATATATACACTTTTATATGAATTTTGAATTGATACGCGTTCTAGATTTGACATTATATATTATTCTTCTCTTTGAACATAGCCAACTTATTAAATTTCGTAAATTTAGTTTTATTACAGCCTTGCAGGTACTTAAACTTCAATTTTAATTACATAATTTAAAATAAATTGATTATACTTTCTACAAATTGGATATTAAATTAGAGATCGATAGAGTGATAAATACTTTTCTAAAACCATTAATTAAGGCTAAATTTTAAGTTCGGACCTCAAATAAAATGACCAATGATTTAATGACTATTGAAGTAGTACAATTATAAATTTGGTGGCTAAAATTTATAAAATAAGAGCTTAAAGGGATGAAAATAAAATTTGAAGAGGGAGTACTCTTATATTTTCTACCAAATATATACTAAATATATATATAAATTAATTTTTTGGCAAAAGTTGTGTGGGGGCATTTGCCCCCACTGCCCCCACCTTGGCTCCGCCCCTGCTAGTCCAGCTGGTGGCCAGACTAAACCGATGATTATTTCCTAGACTAGATACCAGCATTGCTACTGCTATGGGAAGATAAATTCGCCACCTATAAGCCATTAAGCTTTCTATACAGAAATCATCCAATCATGTACACCCGATTTAGATGAAAGTCAGCTGAGGCATAATTAGGAGGCATTGGATGAGTTATATACCACGGCTAACTTTCATCCAATGCCTCTTAATTATGTCTTAACTGATTTTCATCTAAATCAGGTATACCTAACTGGATCGTTTCTTACCATCTATATAAGTGCAAATTAAAGTTGTTTTATTCGGCTTACTCTCATTTTTGAAAAAAGTTTCACTATAGTCTCTTGTGAGTTTGGATCTTCTATTTAAATTTTTACTGTGTTTGGATGATTTTAGTACTCAAGTATAGAAAATTCCCCAAGCAGAGGATGTGGACTTGTAGTAGTATCGGTTGGATCGATCATCCTTAGGGACCAAATTGGACCAAATACTGATAAATTTTTGCCTCACCAACAACCGACTACCTAATCTAGCTTTTTAACAAGACTGAGAAGATTCAAATCCCTAATTTTTAAAGTTTTTTAAAAAATCAGCATAGCTACAATGCCAGTTATGCACGTTAGTCCATGATGTCTCAATTGTACAATTCTTTGGAACTTACTAATACACTCTGTGAATAAAATTTTGAATTTAGCCAAAAGACAACAACAAGGATGTGTTCAGTTTCAAAACGAAATAATTGGCAGATTAATTCCCACCAAAATTATGTTCAACGTTTCATTAATTCCCACCGAAATCACCCACTTTCACTCTCTCATGTACTTGAACTCATATAGTTTTTTTTTTTTTTTTTTTTTTTAAGTAGAAATACATGTTAATTATTAGAATAATACATAGGCTATTATTAAATTAAATCTTTTGATTATGTGTTAATGTGTTAAATAATAAAGCTAGTTCAATACAGTTGAACAAAGGCACACCCAAATAACACATTCTTCTTGGAAATTTGTGGGAATGCAGTCACCATATAAGTTAAGATTGCTGCCAAAGAGATGAATATGCTCCGAATTATTCCAACTGCCAAAGAGATGAATGCAGCCACCATATAAGCACCCATTAATTTTAATGTTGTAAAATGAAAATTGGTGGATTCCAACTGTTGTTTTCCTCCATGAAAAAAATGGACCGTACCCTTGTGTCATGGGTGCAACAACTGTCCATCATAACTCATGATACGCACCCAGCAGACCCCATAATTTTGGTACAAACAAGAGAGAGAAAAATGATGGCGGGCCGGTCCATGACACTTTACAGTTGTTTAATACTTATCAAATTAATGTTTGCTTAATCGTTTTCATACTGAAAAGGGATGTGGGAAGAGATTCCTTAATGAAGTGATGTTGCTTCTAATTGTGATTACTATATTGTTAGTTTGGAGTTGAAGCATTTAAGAAAAATGGAAATGGTCCTTTTGGACCCTTATTAAGCATTATATTTCATTGCGTGAATTGTGTTCAAGTAATTTAATTTTGTTACATGCAGTAGGATTTGAATTTATGTAATCTACCCTATATGGTTACGAGTTATAATTAGGTCAAGACAATTGTGATAGATTTTGCAAATATATGAGTTACATCTAAATAAGTGATAATAATTTAGTTCATTTTACAAGAAATGATGCTAGATATGACATGTCTAGAGCCCAGATAACTGTTATACCTTTACCAATATGACACTATCACATCAATCAATTGGCTTGTCAGACAGTAGATTGAATATGGTAAAAGGAGTAGTATATTTATTACTTCGTAGCATATATGCACGTTTTAAAAACGAGCACCGTCAAACGGATTAAAATTTTGACCATATTATCATTACCTAACCTGATATTGCTGGTCTTAGTTATCATATTAAGACGGTAATATCAAGTTTGCTACTGTGTTGATATCACAGTCGATATAATATATTATGTCAATTATAATATTATTTTGAATGAAAAAAATAGTCAAAGTTTTGATCCATTCAATAATTTTCTTGAAAATTAGGAATAATTGTACTGCGATTTGACAATATTATAACACCATTGTTTTTTGTTTTTTGCTTTTTATTTATATTTTTCATTCTGGCACAAGCAAGCTAGAACATTATACAACTTAACACCATATCCTTAGGATATATAAGTCCAGCTGAATCAATTTTTAGTTTGGTGTTGAAGGGAAGGTGGAATTACCACATCGTGTTGCTCAAAATAATTCCATGACAGTGATTTACGGTCTTCTAAAGTGGAGATTTTCTTAGGGGATTTTGAACAATTACCCAAGCTAGAAAACTTTGTCTGCACATCTCTAGCATGAAATCAAAGATTAGTTCAAATCCAACTTTCATAAGATGGCTCTTGTTGAACCACAGAGAAACTGACATAAGATGTTTCTTATAATCTTATTTCATTGTATCAAAAATGAATAAGGGCTTGTTTGTGTTAAATTTTCCTAAAATCACTTTTGGAGAACTATTTCTTCACATATCTTTTTAAAATTATGTTCAAACCATGTTTTCAAATATTAAAATTTTTATACTAGAAGTGATTGTATTAAAAGTGGGGATCGAACCTCCTAACTTTTGCCACAATCACTTTTAATATGAAAATTTTGTCATACATCTTATCTTCTTTTAAATTGTTTAAATGTGACCATGACAGTATTTCTTAGGTCAAGTGGAATTTCAAGCTCTAAAAGTAATTTTAAAAAAAGCTTATGCAAACGGACCCTAAATAAAGAACAAAACTACTTTGTTTAAATGGGCACCTAAAAACCGAGTTTGTGTACTGTAATTACATTCCAATTGGGTGGGATGAGGGTGACAATTTTTGAAGTCACATGAATTATTTCTCAAAGTAGAGTAAATGAGCATGCAAACCCCTCAAGCAACCAAATACAATGTACTAGAAAAAAAATAATTGGAATGAGGTGCATGCATATTCATTATATATGTCATTAATGACTCATGGGACAATGGAAATCATATTCAATAATTTCATTTCACAATCAACATTTTCACTTAATCATCTTTTTTTTTTTCTTCTTCTTTGATGAAAGTTACTTGATTAAAATTCTCGAGCTAACCGTAATGCTCTCGATGGACAAAGGACAGATTAAGGGATTTATCCTCTTACCGAAAAGAAAGTAACTTGATTAATTTATTGTTAAGAAAAAAAAGACCTTTTTTTTAAAAAATAATAATAATAATAAGAACACGTGCTACTAAACTAACTCGATTAATTTATTGTTAAGAAAAAAAAGACCTTTTTTTTAAAAAAATAATAATAAGAAGAACACATGCTACTAAACTAACATGATTGGTAAAAGTGTTTTTAATTTAAAATTTTTTTTTTTTTTTTTTTTGCCAAAGGTTACAAATTCGTTCGAATTCATAAAACTAAATTGTAGCCCAATTCCCTAATCCTCTAATATAAACAAATAAATATTGATGTACTTTTATGTGTTCGAATCTAAAAAAAATTTGGAGTGAAAATAAATGTCACTGGTCCAATCGATCAGTGTAGAAGAATAAAATTCACTCTATCCCACATTACCTAACTGAAAGACTTGCTATAACTTCGTATACCTGTATTGAGTCCTCCATCTATAAGCTTAGACTTTTAGATTGGATTGAAAACTTAATATGATATCAAAGCATTAGTTATTCACGTGACAAAGTTCAAACGAATCTGCATGTGAGGAGGAATGTAAAAAAATAAAATTCACTCTAGTCCACATCACTTAATCGAAAGGCTATAGAAGCTTAGACTGTTAGATTAGATTGGAAACTTAACAATCAGTAACAACTAATTTACCACTAAAGCATTATTCTTTTAACTCGATTGGCCATTGACACAAATGATAAAGCTGAAAATGATAAAAAGCTGTACGTTTAATATCACTGTTGCTATTATTATTATAACATATTTTTTTTATAAACAGTATTATTTGAACTCCTAATATCCATTTTATAATATTAATTAGTTATTATTAAATCTAAACAACTGCGCATGTATTTAAATGTAGCAAGTTATTATATATGAGCCCAAACCAAGTATGGTGGGAATATAACTAATGAAATACTTAATTAGATTATTAAAAAAAGAGTCCCCATCTAGTTAGTAAGGATGTATATTTTAAAAAATTGACCGTTAAATTAGATATTGTACTTATGGATGCCATACATACCCAGAATCACAGTGATCCAATGTCAGAATTTCGAAATATTTATAGTTAAGAAAAACTATGAAAGTTTAGATTTTTTCAGTCATTTTTTTTAGAAATTAATTGTTGAATTATTGTAATTTTTGACATACATAACATATATAAATACAATATATAATACAACCATGAGCTTTTCAAAATAGACATCATACAATTATATATAAGATTCATACTAATATATGCTTATACAAGCATATGATAAATTCATCATTTCTCATTTAAAATAAAAAAAAATCTAGATTATTACAAAGATTTATCCCTCAAGAGGACACAAATGTCACAAATTTAATGATAGATACCCCCCGAATACATTCCCAAATCCTTGACCATACTGTATGGGGGGACCCACCACAACTGACCCGGCAGCCTACTGTTCAGACCAGAACCAGCAGACCACACACTGACCCACACCCACTGCTCTCTCAACCTTCCCCTTCCCAACCCCTCAACTAGCCTTTGAAAATTGAAATCTCTCCCTAAACTCGAGACGTGGGTGGGCCCCACCCATCTGGCCACGTCATCCCCACCACTACCAATTCACCTCCTCACCGGCACCACCCGGTTATCCCCTTACCTTTTACCGACTCACAGAAATCAGGATTTAAAGACTAATTGGCCATCATCTTCTAATATACATACGCTTAGGTTAAAAATAAATTTATTAAATATTTTTTTAACAAATAATTTATTTTAAAACTAGCTAAAAATAAGAGAAGGTGGAGAAACAAAATCGTCTCTTTACCTACACCACCCGGTTCTGGTGTGACCTTTCACTGGCAAGTGAAGGTGGAGAGACAAAAAGCAGAATCTATGGGCCGGTCTTCTGAAGCACTGACCCACTCTCCTTGTCACGCCAACCGGCAGCTGCGATTCCTTTCAGACGGCGTCAATTAATTAGTGACTGACACGTGTGACTCTCGCATACAATTGGACAGTTATTATTATTATTATTATTATTGTAATTATTATTATTATTATTTTTTATTTTTAAAAAAAAAGAGGTGTTTTGACCGGTTCGTGGTGACTTCTTCTCATATTGTTGATGCGGCGTGGATCGCAACTGGCGTCTGGCGCCGCGTTTACTCTACTAGTGGTCTAGCACTACTGCATTGAACCGGGCTAACCGGCTGTGCTGGTGCCTGGTGGTTTCTCGTGTGATGGAGAATCAAAGGGTGGATAGCTTAGAGGTTGAGGAGTAGGGTTAAGGGCATACAAAGTGTTTTGGTTCTGGGTTCTACTTCTATTGGGTAGCTTAGTGGTTGAAGAGCAGGGTTAAGGGTGTACAAAGTCCCTTGGTCCTAAGTTCGACTCCCACTAACTACTAATATCCTGGGTCAGGGACCGTAATGTGCAAGTCTTGTTTCGAAAGTCTTGTTCGGGGTGCAGGATTTAGTCTGGTGCACACAAGCTGGCTCAGGATACCTGTATAGCAAAATAAAATAAAATAAAATATATATATATATATATATACAGACATGATAATATAAGGCCGGCCTTGCGCAAAGTTGCATAAGGTCGGTTCCATATGGCTAATTTTAGATCACAGTTCTTAAAACTGACTGTTGGATTAGATGTCCCTCCTCTGTATGTCATGCCTGCAAAAAATCACAGTGATCTGACGGTTGGTTTTTGAAATTACTGCCGTTAAAAAAATGGTAATATTTTGAAGAACAAATAAGTTACATATTTTCACAATGACATATTTCAAAACCAACCGTCAGATCATTGTGATTTTTTGCAGGCATGACATATAGAGGTGGGGCATCTAACCCAACGGTCAGTTTTACAAACTGTGATATAAAATTAGCCAATGAAGCTGACCTTACGCAACTTTGCGTAAGACCGACCTTATATTATCATGTCTGTGTATATATATAAAGGAGACCAATAATGCCTTGCCATCTCACCTCCATAAATTGTACAATTAATTTCATCATAGTTAGTTTCTAGCAAAGTGGAGTACTATATCCATATGATATGCATGCATACTTAATTTTTAAAAACCTCTCATTTTCTTGTAAAGTTCTAACCTAACAGGAAAAAACCTCTCTCTAATAGTAATGTATAATTTACTTATGTAGTGTACATATATGTTAAAATACTTGCACATGTAATAGTAGCAAACCGACCCCTTCTATAATCGACAGCAACGCAATGATCAAAATTTAAACTTTTAAATTTGTAGTGTTTACCCATAGGTCCTATTCATAAGTTTTGTTTACCCAAAAATTCCGCTATCTTTTCACTTTACTCAAAAATCATTTTTAATGAAAAACATATCAGTCTGTTCTTTGAAAAACTGATGCATAGATTACATTTGGGTAAAAAATAATAATAATAAATTTGGACTTTTAGGTAAAATGAAAAGATGATGAAACTTTTGGGTAAAAAAAAACTCAAAATAGAACTTTTGGATAATTCTTCCTTTAAATTTTTAATTTTGATCTGTTAAATTATAGTCTAATTCAATTTGACACTTTTGGAGTTTGAAAATTATCTAAGATAAAGAATAATTCCAAGTTAAGGAATTATTTAGAGAAATATCAAACCTAAATTTGAAATCTTCTAAAAAATATTGATACTTACTTTTTAGTATTAAAGGACTAAAATAAGAAAATATTTCAATACCATGATTTAAAAACTGTGATATAAAATTTAGTTTTCGTAGTATTATTTATTCTTCAAAATCATACGAATATCTTTAAAAGGCATATTGAGTAGTGAAAAATCAAAGTGTTTGAACTCATTAACTTTAATTTAATAACAATTTAATTGGTATTAAATTTTCTCTTAGGATGAAAAATCAAGTATTGAAAATTTTATGAAGTCTCATCCACATTTTGTACAATTCATCCAATCAATGGGACCTACTAAATCATGGGTTCTAATTCTTTTGTTGACATGGGCACGTTTTTGTTCATCAATTCGCCAAACTTTTTGTCTTTAACATGAAAAATAAAATAAAATAAAATAAAATAAATTCACCAACTTTTGACCAAGGTTGACGACGTGGCCGCATTCAATTGCATTGATCGGATGACAATCGTGGGTGGAGTTTCTTCTAATTCACGCTTTGAGAGAGAGAGAGAGAGAGAGAGAGGATGCAGCAGCTCCGTAAGGTCATTTGCGCTTTATTGCGAAACGCGCACGCTAGCTCCGGGAAACGCAGCGACCACGCCTTTTCTTTTTGTTGGTTAATGCGCGGGAAAAGGATTGGGATTGGGATTGTGAATAACGTGTTTACGCAAAGTGCGTCCGTTAGATTTTTCAACGCTGAAAACGCTACTCTATACCGCGCACCACCAATAATCCTACTAGTCTTAAAAAGATATATTATCTGTGGGTAAGTTGGTATTACTAACTAAAGTTGATTTGATACAAAGTAAAATGTTACTCTTCTTGTTCTTGGTTGTGAATGAGCAAATTAGGTATTTATTTATTTATTGCTATCAATGGAGGGTTACCATCCTATGACGTCGTATAACGTCAGGGCTACTAGTCTTGACTGATGGCTGGCCAAGAGAGTTTAGTAGATTTCGAACCCAGAATGTCTGGGTTAACAAGACCAACTCTTAGGTATTTAAAATGAGCTTTTTATGTAATTGATTTTCAGTTGAATTTAAACAGTTTGATTATTTAAAATATTAACGAATTTCTCAAGTTGAATAACCTTTTTATTAAATCAATTTCAAGCTAAATCTAAATAACTTAATTTTTCTTATAGCCTTAAATACATCCTAGTTTCAAACATTATAGTCTCAATTTGATACCTGGGTTGTCATGCTGCACACTTAAAATAGAAAATTATTTGAAAAATGAGTACATTTTAGGGTTAATTATTCACAAGTCTCTTACATTAGTTCCATCCAAGATTAAGTCCAAAGGAAATTTTCATAAGCGATAAGATCCATGGCATATAAAATCCCATTGGCAAAACTCCACATATTTTTTCAAAAAATCAAAATTTCCCTTGAAATATCATATCTGTTTAGAATAAATATATATATTTTTTGTAATAGACTTTTCCTTTTTGATTTATTCTATTTAGAATTCAAATTTTCAAATTTTGACAGATTTTGATGCATGATCTTAATTGGGCAACAGTTTGTAAAATAATCTCTGAAATCATGGTTATGACATATTTATTCTAAGGGCAAATTTGCCCAAACAATAATAGAGGGACTTATTGGATTAAAGCCCTTTGAGTTAATTTGAAGGACTTGGATAAACAACCCTTATCTATTTTCACACATATCATCAACTCTAGGGTTTTCCTCAGACCAAAGGGCAGTACAAAAACAATGGGCCCGGCCACATAAAGGGCAAAAGGCCTCAACCTTCCAAATGCAAATTGGCTAAAGCCAATCATCATAATTCATAAGAGCTCAAACCTAGACCATACTGGGCCTTCTTAAGTGTAAAAGTCTCT
>JAESVK010001228.1:569169-614252 GCA_017140935.1 Hamamelis virginiana
AGCTCAAACCTAGACCATACTGGGCCTTCTTAAGTGTAAAAGTCTCTCTCCGATTGTGATCTAGTACTTCAGCCCAGCTCAAACCTAGACCATAGTGGGCCTGCTCAAGTGTAAAAGTCTCTCAACAAGGAGCTGTTCACGCCTGATGATGATCTAGTCCTTCAGCCCATTTTATGAATAAGGAACCCCCATTTAATCAACCAGTAACCGGCCTAGTTATTGGCTCTCTCTCCCTCTCTTAAAATCCTTCCTTTAATTAAGTTGATTGTCAAATACACGGTCATCCCCTTAGCAGTGTAATTATAGAAAATAAAAAGGCAAAAGGTTTATTTGTCAGATAACACATGAAGATACAAAGCTCCTGAAAGTTATATAAGCTACTTCGGCAATTACAACTCGGAATAGAAACTGGGATTGATTGGCCCCAAAAGCCCATTTAGAAAAAATATATATATATATATCTTGGGCTTGTTAAGCCTCCCTTAATATGTATTTGGATGAGATGGGCCCAACTTTTTTTAAAAATTATTTGGAACACATAATTCAAGACATGCACCATGTTATCATAATTTTACCATGGAGCCCATAATAGTCATATTGTACAAATTTAGCCCAAGTTTATATCAAACTATGCCAAAACACGTCATGCACTAATCAAAGCTGACGGAGCATTTCAATAAAATGTTTCTGTATTTTTTTAAGGAAAAATTTGCAGTGGAATCCAAAACTGTATTCAACTAATTCTCAAATGAAAGAGTATATATAATAAATTTTCCCAAATTGTGATTCTTGTACGTTCTTACGCATTCTTTTATTTAACTTTCTTACTTGAGTTTCTTAACATCCAAACACATGGAAAAGCGTTCACCTAAAAGAAAAGGAAAAGTATAAAAGCACGCATACCTAAAATAAGAGAGAAGAGAAAAACACCATAAAAAAATGGAACGTAATATTCATGAAAAATACCATAAAGGGACTTAATTACAAACAAAATGGTCAAGTGGTAGACAACAACCCATACCTAATCAACAATACTATAAGAATAAATACAGTAAATGTTCCTAAAACCTCAAAATGGCTACAAGCAATGGTTTAGCTAACCAAACCCAACAAATCTACACCTGAAAACTTGACCAAATCCATCCAAATTGGTCCACTCAGTACCCAGTGGGGAACTCACATGTCCCAAACTCTGCAAAACAAAAAAAAAAACAGCCTTTCTATTAGACAAAAGTGAATTAATTAAGCAAAACATTAAATAAGTGTGAAAATCACAAAGAGAGACATCTCCTTTTATTCATTTGCCAGTGTCAAGGTGAATTTGATTGATGGGATCCAATTGGGACCCATAATGTGCCAAATTCTTCTCTATTTAGTTTGAAAAAGGATTCACCTAGTAAATTTTCAGTACAATTCTTCTCTGTTTTGCATTGACAGTGCTGCCAAATTGCCAATTCACATCTGAATTTTTTTTTAAAATGTTTTAATCATTCATATAGTCTCCTGTCTCCCCATTATTGTTGTCCAATTTTGAAATTTCAAGTTGAAATCATTGAAAATGTTTTACAAAACCAAATA
Source organism: Hamamelis virginiana (assembly GCA_017140935.1). Lineage (NCBI taxonomy): Eukaryota > Viridiplantae > Streptophyta > Magnoliopsida > Saxifragales > Hamamelidaceae > Hamamelis > Hamamelis virginiana. The sequence continues at coordinate 570,748 of JAESVK010001228.1, forward strand.
TCAGATAACATTTTCCTAAATCTGACTAGACATTTTCACATTTGCAAAGAGAAAAAGATTTCCTTTTTCTCACACATGAAAAGCACCTAAGAGGAAAATCATTCTCATGTCACGTCTGCAGCCCCCATCATTCTCCCCACCTTGATTCCATTAACTAGTTTAAATTTCTTAAATAATTAATTCAATTTATTATTTTTGCCTTTAATTTTCATTTTTCATTTGAGTCACATCTAAGGATTTTGAATATATATTAAAATTCTACCTAATGTATTAAATGTGATACACTAATTAATATAATAAGCTACCATGACAGTTGAAATGGCATCCACAGCAATATTTAAGGATAGAGTAATGCTATAATAAAAGAAAATTGAGAGAAGGGATAGAATACGCACTAGGAGATTGTGTGACCACGTATGCTGCTCCACCAAAATCACACGTTCCAACCCCACGATTCTTCTTCTGATAATAACTATTGAAAGCATACGAAGCATGGGCCACAAGCGTATCAGGACTGAAACACGTGGCACCTTTTTGAATCGGACGGCAATCTGCTCCTCCTTCTCCACAAGCATAATCAATCCCAGCTTGCAGCTTCTCTTCCCCAGCATTCTCATTGGCCACACACCATGTCTGACCCACAGCGCTTGTCGTCACATCTCCGGTTACCGGAACCTGAGTCTTGGTCCCGTTGATCGGCGTTGACTGGTTGCTCTCCAGAGCCGATAGTGTAAGGGCTATATCATATACCTTCTCCTCATTCGGGTAAAACAGCCCGTAATTCTGCTCCGACGTGGGACCCGTTTTTTGGTTCTCATTGAACAGAGCAAACAAGTACACGTCAAGCGTGTCATTGGGTCTTAAGGGGGTTCCACTACCCGTAAGCACTCTTTTCACAAGGTTGCCATTATACGACGCCGCATTGGCTGCACCTGCACCAATCTCGTTCTCATCACCCTTTGAAGGCCACCCAGTCTCGGCCACCACCATCTTTACGTCGTCGTATTGTAATGCCGACATGGCTGCAAAAACGGCGTCGAGTTGGGCTTCAAATAAACTCATGTACTGTTTATTGTTACCCGAATCCACCACACCCGGGTTATCTTTAAAAAGAGCATAATCCAATGAGATCACGTCCGAGTTCGCTTCGTATGCAAAAAACGGGTATGCATTAACCATTAAATACGACCCGGTTTTACGGAGGAAGGCTAGCATGGGTTTGATAACCGGCTCGATTAATTCGGATTTGAATGACCCGGCTGAAGACGGGTACGAGTTTTGCAGTGCACTGAGTGCAATTGGGGATGAGATTTTGATATTGGAATCAATTTTGTACTTCACGAGTGAAGCGTAAACATTGGTCATAGCCGGTACGAGGTATTTGGTAGTGTTTGCCGGGTCGACGAAGACTTCGTTTCCGACTGCAATGGCTTGGATTTGGGTGGAGGGGTAAAACGGGGTAATGTTGGATTGGACCCAATCGTCGGTGAAGGATTGGTCGGCGGCGGCGGCGGAGAGTTGCTCGTTGGGTAAGGCGACGACGACGGAGATGTTGGAATTAGCGAGTGCGGTGAGGACGGTTGAGTCGGTGTCGTACAGCTTCACTCTGTTGATTCCTTGGGATTTGAGAAGCTCCACCACTTTTGATGGTTGTGGGAGGTTGTTTGCTACTCGCCCGTAGTTTACTCCTATTAATCCCGCTTCTGCAAATGTAACACAGATGCATCAACAATCAGATATACATATGAATGTAAGCATGTATGTATGGAGAAAGAGAGGGAAAACAGGAGATACAAATTAACATGCAAGAGCAAGGATAGAGAGAAATAACACGAATTGTGAAATGGTAAGAGAGGCTATGCTCTGTTTCTTTCTGTTTCAGAGAAAAACAGAGCTAACATACAGAGAGAGATGAGATTGTTTTCAATGTTATATTATTTTGTAACACAGATGCATCAACAATCGGATATATGGTGCGTGCATATATATATATATATATACACAAATATGAATTTCAGCATGCATGCATGGAAGAAGAGAGTGAGGGAGGTTACAAACCTGCATTTGCAAGGATAGAGAGAAGTAACAGGAAGTGTGAGATAGTAAAAGAAGCCATTGCCCTGATTCAGCTAAGAGAAACAGAGCAACAGAAAGAGAGAGAAAGAGAGATGGGAACGTTTCCTTCAAGGCTCCAATTTATAGATTTTGTTAGAGAGAGAGAGGGAGAGCGAGCGGCTGGGGTTGAGGCCGTGAGGGGAAGGAAGTGGGGGATCGACGTGGCCGGGTGGATCCGGAAATAACTAAAGTCCAAGCAGACAACCTTCCACTCCCCTCTCCTCCACGCCGCCCCAATGACGGGATAATGGGACCCACAAAAACTGACCGTTCTTATTAGTCCTTTCTCCTCTTGTCCTTATTTTACAGTAATCCAGAGCCACATCTATTTCCAAGCACCCTATTATCTCAGTTGTACACGTGTCTAACTTAGATGAAAGATCGAACTATCAAGCGACAGGTGGTGAGTAGATGATTGGAAACTTACATTTACGCGGTTTAGATGGAGTGATCAGGAGGGAGTTTCGTGTGGTGAATCGTACACAAGTTATGGGTCATGGAGCTTTTGGATGTAATGGATCTTGGGTTCCGGGTGTAACGTCTATATTCGCCTTTGCCATTATTAGTCGGGTAAAAACCACAGATCTACTTGTTTTTTTTTTTTTTCACTAAATTCGAACGTTGGTTTGCCAGCTGTGCTTGTTTGGTTGTAAATAACAAAGAGAAATGTAGCTTAACCCACGTAATCATCAATTTTAACCACTTGTTTTTCTTTGACTAAATCGTCTTTATGATCTTTAAAAATAAAAAAATATATTTTTATTATTCCAAACATCATATCATTTACTAACACTAAGATAGATAAAAATAATTCACTGATAAGAATTATATTTACAACACATTAGGGCCCGTTTGGATAAGTTTTTTATTTTTCTACTTTTAAAAGTAAAAAGATGAAAGTTTTGAGTCGGAAAATTTTTGTAGTTACTTTTAAAAGTTGAGGTAGTAAAAAATTCTTGTTATTTCAATCTTTAAAAGTAACTACCAAAATTCTGTAGTAAAAAAGATATAAAAAATTTTCATCTTTTTACTTTTAAAAGTAGAAAAATAAAAAATAAAAACTTATCCAAAAGCACCATCAGTTAATATAAGCAATAGTTTTTTTATGAACATATACATGCGGCCAACAGGTACAAATTAAGAGAACCTTCATATAATAAGGCCACAGGCTCTTTTCATGCATTATCTATGTAAAGGAGAATCCTCAAAAAATTAAAGGCCATCCGGGCATTTTCTATTCTTAATATGAATCCTTTAATTTTGGTTTTGACCCTTTCTATAATTCATTTGTTAGGATCCCATAACACAATTTTACAAATTGATTGTATTCAATTGGTACCCTTAACATTTTCCATTGCGGAGGGAGAGGGATCTCACCTCGATTATAAGATTGATGGTGACATGCCATGAACGTACCCTTCCTTAAAATAGAAGGCAGGGCATATTACGCGTGTGAATAGTTCTTGAAAATTGATAAAATGTGTAACAGAGTATTGAAAGTGATATACAATGATTCCTCTTCAATTTAAACATGTAATATTTCCATTTTATCCTCATTCATTTTTCGTTTATGAACTAACATAAGTGAACCAAGGGTAAATAACTTGGTGGTTGAGCAAGCAGGGCTAAAGGCGTACCAAGCCTCTTGGTTCTGGATTCAACTCCCACTAACTACTAATGTCCGGGTTACGGACCGCAAGGTGCAAGCTTTGTTTCAAAAGTCTTGTTTGGAGTGCAGGATTTAGTCTGGTACGAGCAAGCTGGCCCAGGATACCTGTATAGCCAAAAAAAAAAAAAAACCCATAAGTGAAGATTTTGGTATTTAATTTAAAAAATAAAAGCCCAAATGTGGAACCAAAAATAGATGAAAAAATAAATAATAATAATCATGAGAGAGATTAAAAATTTATAAACAAGTTAGTAGCATAAATTAAAAAAAAATGAGCTAGGTATATGGTCAGCTAGCACTTTAAAATGTTTTTCTTGACATTTTCTCAACATGCAATCTCTCTCAGAGCAGTTTGGGTTAACAAGCATTGTCAACATTTGAGTTTATATTTCTCTTAATATTAAGGTTTTCTAGGTCACATCACCTATTTTGGGTTGGTTACCTGCAACCAAAGTGATTAATTGCTTAGGTAAAAAGGAAAAAAATTAATCAAAGTCCCAATTAAGAGTTGCCTTGGTAGAGATGAATATGTCTTATTTTTTATGGTTGGGGGAGGCTTTGTTTTCATTGTCCATGTTCGAATATCACCACTAAAAATCAAATAATACTTGCCTCGCTTTAATATATCCATGGCGTTTCTAACTAATTAAAGATAAGTGATTGTACACATGCACCCGTATATTTATGTTATATGGATACATATCTGAATGTCCTCATGTCTTCATTTCAAATGTCCACATCAACAAATCTATATGCCTTTTTTTGTGTTCATATATATATATATATATATATTCTAGTCAAGGGTACTTGACTTTAACTAAAGTCAGCTAAGAATACAAGCCATTTGATTGGAATCTTGAGATTAATCATCCATTAAGTAAATGAGAATCTAAGGGCTTATGTTCTTAGCTGACTTTAGTTGAAGTCACGTAACCCTGACTAGAACATTCTCTCTATCTCTCTCTCTCTCTCTCTCTATATATATATATATATACACACTAGCGATCAGTTGCAGTCCGGACTGCAACTGGACTGCACGGCCATTTGGCCTTGTTCCGGTGATCGATTCCAAATTTCGACCGTTGGATATGATGTTCACTCCCTGCATGCCACTCCTGCAAAAAATCATGCCGATCCGACGGTTGGAATTTTGTAAAACCAGTCATAAACACAAATGAAATTTATATATATAGTCTTTGGTAATTTTAGTCTGCTTAAGGCTGGTTTTACAAAATTCCGACCGTCGGATCGGCATGATTTTTTGCAGGCGTGGCATGAAGGGGGTGAGCATCATATCCAACGGTCGGAATTTGGAACCGACTACCGGAATAAGGCCAAATGGCCGTACAGTCCAGTTACAGTCCGGACTGCAACTGATCGCTGTTATATATGTATGTATGTATGTATGACACATAACAGGATATGAATAGAGGTGGGGAGAAGTTCCTCTTCATCGTTGACGAGGATGAAGAGGGAAGTATTATCTCTAAAGATTTCACTTCGATAGATAAACATTGGTATGATGGCTTTTAAGTTATATGTGTATTATAGTAATGCTTATTAAATTAGAATTAGTTCATGTTAGTTAAAAACATAGGTCAATAGATGAAAGGATATTAAAATTGCACACGCATGCATATACGCGTATGATTTCACATATATAATAAAATATGTTGAATAGTGTTCTCTCTCGATCCCTTGGGTTACACCGATCTTGGTGACAGCCTACTACTATTCCTACTAGAGGATAAAATAAAGATTTTGGATTTGACTATTTGAGTCTTAAAACTTTGGAGTAGGAGAGTTTAAGAGAAGGAATAGTGTTATTTCTTCTTGAAAAATGCTATACAACCAGAAACTTTAATCCGAAATTAAAATCCCCCTGATGTGTCATGCTTAACCACTCAAAGCATGACACATCAAGATGATTTTTAATTTCGGGTTAAAGTTTTTGGTTGTATAGCATTTTTGTTTGTTCTCTATTTATTCCTTTCCTATTTTTTCTCATGTCCCAATACTTCTAATACTTCTAAAACTTATAAATAAATATCAATACACTTCTATATACTTGAATTCGGAATCTCTCTCCTAAAAGTAGGAATACATGCCAGCATGCCATCGACCCTCCGATCTATTCTAGTTCAAGGTCCTATTTGGACTTCCCTTAAAGGATAAAACATAAAAATTGCAAAATTTTTATACTGTCGTAAGATTCAAGCCCTAACACTTAATCCCTAAGTATTAATATTGATGAGTTGTTTACTGCTACTGCAGATATGCAAGAGATGATGAACAATTTTGCTCTCCATGTATTTGATTATATGCTAATGAGTTGTCAATTTTGTCCAAATTTCATTTGTTGTATTGCAGGGAAAGTGATGGCAATTAAATGTTATCCTTGATATAGGGTGGCCGGGGTCATATATAGTGACAAGATTGCTCACAGTTTAGTGATAACAATCAATTAATGTTGTTGTAGATACGAATGTCGTCCTTAAGTTGGAAGAAATTGAAAAGATCTTTTGGCTATTGTGGAAAATAAAATAAAATAAAGAAGCCCTTGAAATGGTATGTGACTACTTACAGGAAGGTTGAATCCATCCTTAATGTTGTGAGGGGATTTACGATAAAAAATATATTTTAATTTATTAAACTCTTTTATTTGGATCTCGAAAAGTAAAATATCTTTTAATATATTTTACCCCTTGAGCTAGGACCCCCAACTCAGCCCTTGATCGATCTCATAAATATCAAGGCATGAACCGTCCTCTCACATTAAAGTGGGATTCATGTGGATGGAATTCACGTAAAATCCAATTTCTGATGAACACTTAACCGACCTAGTAGACAGTGAAAGAGACAGAAAGAGAAAGAGAAAGAGAGTGTTGCTTCCTCTAACCTCAGCCAATAAAAGTCTATCACCAATATGAATGGCATGTTTGAAAATTTTACACCAATGGGTGTGTCTGTTTAAAATTTAATTGGGCCGAAAGTCATATATAAAATTGACCTGTTACCAAATATTATAATGTAGTGTGGGTTGAAGCAGTAGCAGTGGTAATTTCTCACAAGAGTACGTAATTGATCGAGTACTGTCCAGTTTTCCAATGGATTGACCCATTTGAGACGTTTCCTGACCCAATCTCCTGTACGCCGTACACTGAAAACGAGATTAGAATGACATCCACCATCTTAAGGAAAGCTCACACAGAGCTTTACTGTCGCTGCCAATGGTTTCATGGAGACTAATGATGTGGGATGGCATGATTTTATTCCCGTCCACATGATTGTCATGCAATTCCCACTCCTCATGATTCTCCAGCAATTCCCACACCCATTTTTTAAATCTGAATCTGCAGGGTACAGCAGCGGAATTCAAGACATTTTCTTTTTTCTTAAGTAACACATTACATTGTTACGATGAATCAACAACTCGCTACAAATATCGCTATAAAAGATAAACGATGATACATAATTTTTGAAAAACACCAAAAAATAGTTTTTTAAATTCATAACATTTCTTTTTTACAGTGATATCTTGTAGCCAGCTAGCATTTTTTTTTTTCTTTACTTTAAAAAGTAAATTGAGCAGGTATTTCAGTTGGGAAAAGTGTGAAATATGTGCAAAATTGTCAAAAGCAAAATGCGTCTAATGAACAATATGCCGACTTATATATTTGGGAAAGGAAGAAAGCTTTAGCCTTCGATTACGCACCACTCTGACCTTCATGCTTTAACTTAAATGTCAATGCGCATGGTGGTTTAGTTGGACAGCATGGGACATTAAGTGCGGCGCGCGCGGCGAGTGTAGAAGTTGGTGGCAACTTCCGTCCGTGGCTTGAATATGTGATCATTATGAGTCAGGACGTACGTAAATATGTGATCATGACTGCATGTAAGTCGGCGCACTCGGCAAATTTCTGTTCTCACGACGTACGCACGTGATTAATTAATATCATTGTGCTGTTCCTACTCCCTACCGCATAAGAACAATTTTACCTCCATTCCAGTTCTAATTAATTGCACGAAAAATACTATAGCACCCAACTTTAACCCGAAATTAAAAATTATCCTGATGTGTTATGGTTTGTGTGACGAGTTCTCTTCTCTCAAATTGATTGTCTCTTTTTCACATACCACTCAAATTATGATACGTTAGGGTGATTTTTAATTTCGGATTAAAGTATCGGGTGATATAGAATTGTTTTTAATTGCACATGTCACGACAGAAGAATAAGTGTATTGAAAATATGCATTGCATACATTAAAATAATAATAATATATTAAGAACTGATATATAATTTTGATCTTTTTAATGATTTCAATTTCAAAACTTTCGCTTTGTGATCGTCAAATTAACTTTAAATATACTAAAAGCTAGGCATTAAGTTTCGGTTGAGAAAAAGTGTGAAAGGTCGCGGAGTTGTCAAAGGGAAAATGCCGCCAACTACTCCACAGTGACTTATTTTCCTATAAAGAAAGGAAGGTCATCCTTTCAAATTTTGCACCCTTTTGACCCTCATCTCTTCACTTCAATACCAATAATAATAAATAAATGTCATGCTTTAATTGGTTGGTATTCACATTAACTACAACGGCAGGTACACAAATTGGTTACAACTTCTGTGGCTTTGAGAGGCTTTCATTATGACCTAATATAAAGTCTCTCAGGTTGGGCATGTTTCTGTTCACCAAAAATGTGGGAAAGGAGGAAAAGGGGTTATCTTACTTGTGTGTATATATATATATATATATTTGAGTGGATGGTAGTTTGTATACCTGATCCATGAGAACCAGCCACATGCTTGTGTGGCCAACTCTCCCCCATCTGTATTGTTGAAACTGTATACCTAAAAAGTAAAAGATAATTTTGTTTTTTTCATTTAATGGTTTGTTGAAAATTTTGGTTCTTATTTTTGGAATTTGATTGAAAACTATAAAATATAAAAGGAAAATGTTATTTATCACTATAAATATAACTGCAAGTATCGCTGGAAAGAAGGAATGATATATATATGATTGTTTTGAAAATTCACCAATTGGTAGTTTTAAGAAATCACAGCGCTTTTTTCTTACTAAACTTTGTAGTTCCTTCTTTATAGAGGTAGTTACTCGAACGATATTTTGCAGTGTTGCTTAGCATTATTCAAAATAAAAATGAAGTCAATTAAATATGAGTCTCATTAAAAGTGTAAGTTAGTTTGGTTCAAAATAAGAACCAAAGTAAACTCTTCAACCACCTTGGGTTGGATTGATTTGGTTTAGTTTGATTTTTATGCTCTTTAATTTGGTCCATGATTATTTGCGTAGAGAACACTATTGTTTTAAAATCCGAATCGTTCATCGAACTAGAAAAATTACTGGGTTAAGCGTCAACCGGTTCAACTCGATTGAACCGTTGGGTCAACCGGTTAAACCTGGTTGAACTGTCGGGTCAACCGTGTTGAACCGTGACGTCATAAATATATTATTTATTTATTAGAATAAAAGTTGTAAATGATTCAAAAAATATATTTTTTTAAATGTTTGTACAATCAATTCATATATTTGAATTTATGTTGAATCATCAAAATTGAAAATTGAAAATTATTATCGATCAATCTTTATTATATATATATTTTTAAAATGCAAGATAAGAATATTGTATTACTAAATTAGGTGCTTGGTTTTCTTTTTGCTATTTGAGATTTTTTTAGACTAATTTTCCTTGGCTTTAAGAGATTTTAAAAAAATTTGGGGTTATTTTAGTCATTTTAGCAACTAAAAAAAAAAAAGAACAGGTTGACAGTTTCAACTGACGGGTTGACCGGGTTGAACGATTTTTGAATTGAATCAGTTTTTGTGGGTTAAACCAACCGAAGAGGGGACCGGTTCCAGTTGAACCGGCCGAGCCGGTCCGAGTTTGATAACATTGGAGAACACCATCATATTAGGGCCCTTTTGCAATAGTTTTTCTCAAAATCTCTTTTAGAATTTAAAATTCCACTTGATGTAAGAGATTGAATGATAATCACTTTTAGACGACTTAAAGAGTGATAGAATGAATGTCAAAAATTTTATACTGGAAGTGATTTTGGCAAACACCTAACTTTTACCACAATCACTTTTAAAATACATGTGAAGACGTAATTTGAATATAATTTTATAGGAACAAGTGAAGAAATAGTTTTCCAAAAGTTACTTTAAAAAAAACTAATGCAAACGGACCCTTAGTCGGATATAAAAGTTATGATAATATCATATGTATTACTTCTACAAATTACAAAGTTGTACCTTTGGGTTAGAGAAGAATTTGGGTTGGGCTGGCCCAAGCATTAGACCTAAAACTAGGATGGTTGGCCATGCTATAGCTATTTGGGGCTTGGGCTCAGATTTCAAACTTTGGACAAATTTATCAAACTAATGAGACTTGAGTCTATTATGGAAGAAGTAGAGCCCAGATACACTCGAGGCCCAGCTAAGTCCCACCTTCTCTTGCAAAAGTTACCACCCTTTTTTTTTATTTCTTTTAAAAGCGAAAAAAAATAGAAGTTGTTATAGTTTTTTATAATGAAAGTAACCATCAATCAATATTTAAAAGTAAAATACTTGTAATAACTATCTTTCTTTGATAATTTAAGATGATCTTTTGCTAAATCTGTATAGGAAACCCTAATTAGAGCTAAGGCAGTAAATAGCTTGAATAGTAAATAATTCATCGTTATTTAATAAATTAATGGGTTTAAAAATTACGATTTTAGCTCGGTTCCATTATCTAACAAGTAAGCTCAAATAAACTTTTCATAAAACCTCGAGTTTTAACTTAATATAAGTAGTTTTGGTCATTTATATATATATCTATACTAATATATAAAGGTGGAATGGGAGTTTGCCAGCCTGGTCATAATGTTCCTTCCAAAAAATGCCTTTATGTTATCTATACACGTACAAAATATGTGGAGTCAAATATGACTTTATAAGTAACCTACTACTCCCTCTAATTTAGGCTTTTTAAACTCTCATAATAACTCTCACCTTTTCTTCAGTTATTCAACTCCACACAAATACTCATCTTCCCTTTACGTTCATTCTCTTCTTCATTTTCTGCATTTTTTCTACATTTTTATTTGTCTGAAAACTCTCCAAATCAAAAGGTAAAATATCAAATATATATAAATTCCTTTCATTTCATATTTAAAATTCATTTCATTTCAGTTTATATAATGTGTAATTTTATATGCTTCAGGAGAGTCATGAAACCATTCAAAGCATTTCAAGAAATTAGGAGAGTCGCGAAATCATTCAAAGCATTTCAAGAAATCTAATTTTGTATCAAGTGCATGTAAGTCATTATTCAACTCAATTTAGAAATTTATTTTTTACTTATGCTACTTTTAATATTTAACTCAGAATTAAAAATTGAGAGAGATAGAGACCACATCTCAAGTTCAATTTTTTATTTTTAAATTTGCAAATTTAAAAAGTTAAATTTAAATAAACGGTAAGATTATATATAATAAGAAATAGTAATATTATGTTAAACATATAATACATTCCTATTTGATTATGATAATAAGCATTTTCAAAAATTTTATGAATGTGAATTAAAAAAAAAAAAACGTGATGAGCAGGTTTTAAGTCCTAAAAAATTAGGAGATTTGCTATGATCACTTAAATTTTAAATCATGGATAAGTATTCCTATTTGATTATGATAATGAGCATTATAAATTTTTTTATAAATTTGAATTCAAATAAAAAAAAAGTAGATAAATATAGGAGTACTGATGGGCATGTTTCAAGTCCTTAAAATTAGGAGAGTTGGTTTAAATTTTAAATAACGGATAAGTAATCGTTTTTTTTATTAATTTACTTAACAGATAAGTATAAATATTTTAATTAATTTACTTAAGTAAAAATATTATAAGTAATTTGATTAATTAAATTAATCAAATGAAATTTAATTAATTAAAAATATTAGAAGTCCTTATTCTTTTCAATTGCATTTAATTCATACAATTTTTAAAACTTTTTTTTTTCAATTTTGACCCTCCATCGTTGGCTGCAATGCACATGAGGCCATTGGCAACTTGGACATCTACGTCTCAAATGTTTGGGCATTTGGTATGACTCTCACATAATTTATTCTTTTGAAATTAATTCTTTAAAGGAACTTGGTTAAATTTGGATTAGAATAGTTTTAAAAAATTGAAATTTATAATACAAAAAATAAGAGAAATAAGAAATATTATCCCTTTAGTCTTATGATTGGAAGAAAAAGATGATTTGAAATGAATGTGTGTTATCATGGTTTTAGACGTTTCTTGGAACAACAGCACAAAGAAAAAAAAAAATTAAGAGAGAGATATTTCAAGACCTTTTTTTTTTTTCCTAATACTATCAGTTGGATCTAATTTGATTATATGTGTCAATAAAAACTCCATTTGATGATATCAAATTAGAAAAAAAAATTAATTAATTTTTAATTCATAAAAGTATTTTTTTTTTAAAATGATAATTTAGTGATATACTAAATCATAAATGTATCAGAATTAAAAATTGAAAGAGAGATAGAGACCACATATAAATTTCTATTTATTCTTTTTATATTTGCAAATTTAAATAAATGGTGAGATTATATATAATAAGAAATAGTAATATTATGTTAACATATTAAACATTCTTATTTTATTATGATAATTAGCATTATCAAAGTTTTTATAAATGTGAATTCAAAAAAAAAAAAAAAAGATAAATATAAATGGTGGAATATGTGATGGGCAGGTTTTAAGTCCTAAAAAATAGGAGAGTTGGTAATTTATGACGTCTTTAAAATTTTGATTTATTTTAGAATATAATTTTTTTTTTCAAGTTTATTATCTGATAAATTGTGAATATAAAATTTCAATTAGATATTTTGAGAGAATCTTTTAGGGGCATACATAAAATAAAAATGTTTAGTGATAATTATACTTCTTTAGATAATGACTCATGTGCTAAATCAATGGCCAAATCTATCCTATAGTAAATATTTTATGTCCTAAAAATTAGGAGTTTTGGTCAATTTTGATAAGTGTAATTTTTTAAAAATAAAACAAAAATAAGAGAGGATAATTGTAACTGCCAGGGAGATGGACATATGCTATTGTGTATTTCATAAATGTGAATTCAGAAAAATATAAAAGATAAGTTTGAAGTTCTAAAAATTAGGAGAATGAGGGTGAATTCAGGAAAAAATAAAATACAAATGGTAGATTACGGTTTTAAGTCCTAAAATTTAGGAGAGTGGGTAATTCATGAGTACGGTCTCCACTCCTCCAACTTCAATCCATTCACAGTTTGCGATCCTATAAATTCTTCCACTGATTACAACGAATTTGTATTGAATTCATACAAATTCCAAAAAGGTATTCACTTCTTCAATCCTCACCACTGATTCTCTCTCTCTCTCTGCTCCGATTCTTCTATTTTTATCAACGAAATCATTGTATATATATGTACATGTTTGTGTATATACGAATTTAATTAAAAAAAAATGAGTATTTGATATCCGCGCAAGTGATTGCATTGATTCACTGCGTAAAAACCCTCTAGGATTGTTCACAAGAATACTGCTTTTGTCGTTGTTTTCATTTTTGTTTTGGATCTTGAAGGTTGAGTGAAGGAGCTGGTCATTATCAGGCTTGAATTATCTACAATGGCTCAATCAGAGTCTGATATAAGCCAACCAAACATGAACCCAGATTGGGAAGAAGCACTCCATCTGTTTAAAAAAGTGATTGCAAGCCATAGTGAGAAATTGCGCGTACGAGCCACAATTAAGCTTGCCCATCTCTCCAACCATGCCCCTGATAATGTTTTAGAGCGCACCATACCCTTCCTTGTCCAGCTTCTTGATAGCAGTACCCCTTCATGTGATTCGAGTCTGTCAATTCAAGAAGCTGCTGCCCATTGCTTAACGCGCATGGCTCGCAAAGGTGATGGTGGGTTAGCCATAATCATTAGCCAATCTGGGGCCATTTACCCCCTCTTGAGGCTATTGCCAAATTCAGATGGTCGTTTTAGGAGAGCTTTGATTAAGTTGCTCTGGAGTTTGTTGAATTTTAGCAATCTTAATCGTGTATTTGTGGTTAGAAATGGTGGGTTAGAAATCATTATCAATATGCTTTTTTCATGTGTGGACGGTGGAAGGCGGTATTTGTTAGAGATTTTGAGCGCGTTGGCGTTGTTGCGAGAGGTTAGAAGGGTCATTATTGGATTAGCAGGCCTTCGATTTCTTGTTGAAGCTGCTCAATTTGGTAGCATGATTTCCAGAGAAAGAGCTTGTCAAGCAATTGGGTTGCTTGGAGTGACAAATCGAGCAAGGCGAATGCTTGTTGAATTGGGTGTGATACCAGTGCTTATCGAGTTATTTCAGGATGGAGATGGTGCAACAAAATTGGTAGCTGGCAATGCTCTTGGTGTAATCTCAGCTTATATTGATTACATTAGGCCAGTTGCCCAAGCTGGGGCCATTCCTTTATATGTTGAACTTCTTCAAGGACCCGATCCCATTGGTAGGGAGATTGCAGAGGATGTGTTTTGTATCTTAGCTGTTGCAGAAGTGAATGCAGTTGCAGTTGTTGATCACTCGGTGAGAATTCTTCGTGAAGAAAATGATGACGCCAAGGTTGCAGCTGCAGATGTTTTGTGGGATCTTTCGGGTTACAAGTACTCAGTATCGATTGTCCAAAACTCAGGTGCAATCCCAATTCTGGTTGAGCTTTTGAGGGATGGAAATGCTGAAGTTAGGGTGACGGTGTCTGGGGCTATTGCCCATATGAGTTTGAATGTGGCAGATCGAGTAGCACTTGCTGCTGCAGGGGCCATTCCAATTCTCTTTGTTGCGTTGCATGATGAGTCAGGGGAGCTGAGGGATAATGCTGCACAAGCCTTGTTCAATTTCTCCGAAGACCCATTACAGCGCGATAGAATATTAGCTTTTGATGATCCTTCATTACAGAATATGCAGAATCAAATGGTTCGAATTCGCATTTCTAGGGAGCGCATGGTTAGATCTTTGAGGAGGATGAGCAATCAGCTGCTTCTTTGGGACCCGGATCTTGTCTGATTATGAAGATGGTGTCGTGTCTTGTTAATCTTTGTATTTTGACATGTCAATATATATGATCCTTGTGAATTCTTTTATTTTCCTTTGGGCTTTTTAAATTTGAACAGCTCACACTTCCTTCACAATTGGACCAGGGAATATAATAACAAAAGGGTTTCTTTGCACATTGCTATTGTAATTGCAACTCTCTCTCTCCTAATGGATTCTTTCAGCTAGCAAGGACATCATTCTTCATGTGGGGTTTTGAACTTTTGATCCATAATCTTACGCAGTTTTTTATCTCTTTTCAGTGTTTTCACTACATGGGCTTCGGATGATCATCTGCAAATGAAACTTCAAACAATGTGGTTGAACTTAATGTCGTGTTCTGTCGGTTTCAGCTGCCATGGACATTATTTCCATGTGACTTGCCTCATCTGGATCTTCTCAATGTCTGAATTATCTTAATAAGCCGAGGCTGAAATATCTGATCCTTGACTTGTACAGTGATGCTGAAATAGATACAGTGGCTGGAATAGATGTTTGCATGGTGCCATGAGCATTCAAAGTTATAAGTTAGGATCAAGATGCACAATCAAGGCAAATCATAAACTGTGTTTTTAATGGAGGGATGTCCAGAGAAAGGACACTTGCATTCCAACATTTTCCGAAATCCTAAAAGTATATGTGCAAATAGCTGCTAATCATTTATTATTTCATTAAAAAAAAATACAAAGGAGATGACACAAACTGTTAAATATGATTAAATACTTCAGTTTATTTTAGTTGCTTAAATAACATTGGCACTGCTATCAAATGCACAAACCCTGATGAATCCTTCCCTACTGGGTCCAACCTGCTGCCTGGAGTTAAAACCCTATGGATCTTCTTGAGATTCCATCTGAACACATCAAAAATTTATTCTTTTTGTGACATCTTACAATGTTAAATGAAAACATAAAACAGAAAGCATTACAAAGAGCACTTACATTTATCACCCTGTTCAATTCCATAAACACTACACCCTTCTACAGTTGATAATGCATATGATTTCTGCATATGAAAACAATTTACAACCAATCGGTCACATGCCTAGCATTACTGTTCAATTAATAAACCAAATACTGCATTGCAATTTGGTCTGAACCAACTATTATTTTGTTTATAGTGCCTTGTACTTTGTTTTATTTGTACAAGAATTTCAAATTTACAGGTGCTTTAAAAAACAAAATGTGATGGATAGAGCATGTAGAAATACTCCCATTAAGTTATCTATGCACCCACAACCTGACATCAAGTATTTCTAGCTTTCGAAACTCATGATATTAGACCAAGACATTTTACTGAAAGCAACATTATAACTGCAAAACAAATTGGCCAAGAAAATGGGCTTTGTAAGCAACAATTAATATGAAAAAAGAAGAAGAAGAAGATCTGGTAGCATTTCACGCAGAACTAGAAGTTAAAAGCATTACCTTTGCCATTGCAGCTGCTAACTTCTGGAATGGGCAAGTTGTGCTACCAATTCCAAGACTATCCAAGACTAATTACTAGTGCATCTGGATACTTAAGCATTTGGTCTGACCTTCTTCAAGCAATCTGACTAGAGAATTAATGGCTAAAAGCTATTGATAAGTAACTTGAAAAAGCTTTGGTAAGACATAAACTCAATTCAATACAAGCTTAAATCTCAACTACTTGAGGATAGCTAACAGCACACTTTTCTCAGCAAATACACGATCAAGCCACGGGTCTGGCCCAAATGGTGAGGGATTATAGGGGATAGGATTAGGCTAGGTCACGGGTGCAATTATCGTCAATTGTAACCAACAAAAAGCCAAGACGCAATCACACAAGACATTCCACCAATGGACCTGTTCACGACCAAAGTTGATTCTTTAATCCTCAAGTCAAATAAAATGTTATACTTCAGAGTTGAGCAATCATCCTGTTTCCAAATTACATACTTTGAAAGGGTAGTCCAAACAAAGCACTCAAGTCTAGACGACTGGATTCAACTGATCAAGGAGTTACAACTATATTTATCCTTCCACTAACATACCGAATTTCTTCATAGGAGTTTGGGATCAGACTGACGTGCAAAAATTATTCAGCAGAGCACAGACCAGTGAGCCTGTGACATCCTGTTCAATCATTCTCATCATTTCCCAAACTCCAGAATCTGAAACTACAACTTTTATATTCAAATCATAATAAATTGCATTATAAATAATGTGGCATTTGCTGCGATTGAACTAAGAAGAACAAACAAAAAACACAACGCTACAAGTAAAAGTAAGCACTAATCACTTAGCTCCGGGAATAGATAACCAGCTCGAAGTAGTTACATTTATATTTAGAAAAGCAAACACAGTCTTGGATCGCTTCAAATTCAGTAAGCATCACATATACCAACACACACACACACACATGCCAATTTGATCAGAGCTATGTAATAAGAGTGCTCAGAGAGAGAGAGAGAGAGACCCAAATCGCTTAAATTTTCAAATATCAATGTACGCGTGAATAGATGTATGAAATGCGCGCGCGCGCGCGTATATACGAACAGAGTACCGATTGGAGTGTTGTTAACTGGAGGCGTCGAAGACGAAGAGAAAGATTGCATCTTTTCCATTGAAATACGATGTTGAAACCATGTAGCAGTTTTTGAGAGAGTGATGTATTTAGAAACCCTAACTTCACGTCAACGTAGAAGAGCCCATCGAGCAGAGATGTAGGTGAGACCGGACTGGGCGACCACCCGTCAGTCATATGCCTTCCTCAAAAATATTGTTTTATCTAAGTAGTGAGTTGAAATTAATTTAGAGTTGAATTTAAAAATTAAATTTGAGTTGATTCGTTTATTTTATAAGTGAATTCCAACGAACTTTTAATTAAACTTATTTCAAATTAAGGTGTGGTAGTTTGATTTGAACCAAAGTAAACTCTTCAACCACCTTGGGTTGGATTGATTTGGTTTAGTTTGATTTTTATGCTCTCTTCAATTTGGCCCATGATTATTAACGTAGAGAACCCGATCATATATGCATTAGTTTTTTATCAAAGTCTCTTTTAGAGTTTAAAATTTAGCTTGATGTTAGAGATTCGACGATAATCACTTTTAGATAACTCGAAGGGCGATAGAATGGATGTTAAAATTTTTATTCTAGAAGTGATTTTGGCAAACACCTAACTTTTACCACAATTACTTTAAATATGAAAATTTTGATATGCATGTGAAGATATAATTTGAATATAATTTTATAGGGATAAGTGAAGAAATAGTTTTTCAAAAGTTACTTTAAAAAAAACTAATGCAAACGGACCCTACTCAATTATAAAAGTTATGATAATATCATATGTATTACTTACGCACAATGCATACAAATTACAAAGTTGTACCTTTGGGTTAGAGAAGAATTTGGTGGGTTGGGCTGGCCCAAGCATTAGACCTAAAACTAGGATGATTGGCCATGCTATAGTTATTTGGAGCTTGGGCTCAGATTTCAAACTTTCGACAAATTTATCAAGCTAATGAGACTTGAGACAGATCAAGGTGAATGTCGCCTGATTATTGAAACTGTATACCTAAAAAGTAAATGGGATTGATTCAAGTAGAGGATCGTGAGCCAAATAGCTTTTTAATGGGATTGATTCTTTTAATATAGTTTGAGTTTGTGATAATCAGATCAAAGTGGGCAAAATGTATTATATACCCAGTAATTGTATGAGTCTATTATGGAAGAACTAGAGCCCAGATACACTCGACGCCTACATAAGTCCCACCTTCTTTTGCATAATTTTTTCATGGGCCTTGTTATTGCAACCCCTCCCAACTATTAGCTCATCCCAACAATTTGTGATTTTTTACCGTTTTATGAAAAAATACATTGTTTTTAAGAAAACTAGCCTCGTCATCCACTAGAAAACATCATTTTGAACAACTTTGTAGAAGAAAGTTTTTCCCAAATCTATCATTTAAGTAGACTTTTTGACATTTTTTACGAAATATTCTGTAAAAATAATAAATGGTCAAAAAGTCTACTTAAATGATAGATTTTGGAATAACTTTCTTCTACAAAGTTGTTCAAAATGATGTTTTCTAGTAAAATAGCGCGGCTAGTTTTCTTAAAAACAATGTATTTTTTCATAAAACGGTAAAAAATCACAAATGATTGGGGTGAACTAATAGTTGGAAGGGGTTGCAATAACAAGGCCCTTTTTCATAAAACCTCGAGTTTTAACTTAATATAAGTAGTTTGTTTGGTCATTTAAAATATTAATGAACTTATTAAACTGACTAGTTTCCTAGTCAAGCTTTGACTTGAGAAATTTACAAACTTCTATCGAGTACATCTGAAGCCCAACCCAAATATTTTGGCTGGGCTTTCAGGCCTCCAAAACATATTCCCTCAAACGGCGTCGTCTGATAAACTAAAAGGGTTATATTCTGTCCGTCCAATCTAGGAAACGCATCTAAGCCGTTCGGTTCTCTATCTCCAAACTCAATAACTCATTGATCCATCTGTAAAAAAGTCGACGGAGAGATAGAGAGAGGGGGAAAGTGGAGCGTATAAAAGACGCAGGAGAAGGAAAGTGAGTCGGTGTAGGCTGGTGTTACAGTAGGCCGAGATATCGGAGCGAAACCTCTAGGATCGAAGAATGTCGGGTGTTACGAATCAGGAGGAAGACAAGAAACCTACAGATCAAGGGGCTCATATCAATCTCAAGGTCAAGGGCCAGGTCCGCTCTCTCTCTCTCTCTGTATATATATATATATATATATATATATATATATATATATATATATATAGGTTGCAGGTTGAGGTTTACCTTGATTAGCTTGCCAAATGCTTCTAGGGTTTATATGACTCTTGATTTATAAATAATTAGGGTTTTAATATAGCAAAAGTGTGCGTTCCTTGAAATTTCATGCTAACTAGGGTTTGGTGATCTTTTTTTTTTTTCTTCTTTGTAGTTTTTGGGTTATACCTATATTTGTAAGCAAGTATTTATGTTGCATGTTGAGGTTTTCGTCAATTAGCGTGCAGGTTGTTTCTGGGGTTTTAGAGTGGTTTATATGAATAAATAGTTAGGGTTTTTTATACTACAAAGTATGCGTTATTTGGTATGTTATGCAGTCTAGGGTTTACGTGTTGTGTGAAATCTAATATCTTTGTTCCTCTGTTTGGTTACTGAGCAAAGGGAGAAAAAGAAAGAGTAAATTTGTTCCGTTTGATATTTTTTTTGGCTATTTTTGTTTATTGAGAGGTGAAAAGCTCAAAACGGAGCCAAATGGTTGCATTAGGCTTGGTATATTGTTTTTCGTTTTGGTTGGTTTTTGTTTTCGGGTCTTATATTCAAAATCTGCTATCTTGTCTTTCCCAATTTTTTCTCAGCAACCAATATGAGCTTAACTGTATTATAGAGAACTTGGGTTTGACACTTTGGTTGTTTTTATATTGTAAATGATACAACTTGGAATCCTCTCTCTCTCTCTCTCTCTATATATATATATATATATATATATATATTTGAATTGATTAGTTGCGGTATGTACCGCAATGCGGTACACGATTTCAGCTGTCCATGGCATGCGCGTGCACGCCATGTACGGCTGAGATTGTGTACCGCAAGTGATCCTTCCTCTAGATATATAGAGTTATATATATGTACTGGTCTTATACTCAAGTAGTTTCCTAGTTCTCTCTTAATCTCTTAGCATGTTAAATTAGACCTATTAATCATGTTTGTTTGTAAATTTTCGCAATCTAACTCATTGGAATGATTCTGAGAATTCATACTTCTAACTCTATATGCATGTCTCTTGGCATTCTTCTTTCGTTTTGTAGCCTCCAAATTGCACTGATTTACCTTGTGGCAAAACCATTGTTTTTTCAGGGCGTCTAGTCAATTTGTTTCTTTTAAATTTCTGTAGGTGCCTTTTATTTTGTATTAGTTAGTGTTTATTCCATGGTTTTTAAGTATGATAATATCTAATCTATCTTTCAAAATTATTCATTCATCTCATTTTCCTTACGATGGATGTATTTATCTTATGATCGCATTGCTATTTGGTTTATCAAATATAAAAGGTGCCTTTAGAGGTTGTGTAGTTGATAGAAGTGCTCGTAGAAGTTATGTAGTTAATGTTAAGATATGGTTAGTATGTTGCTTTAATTGATTTTTATGGTGCCTTGGAAATGACTTCAAAATGGCCCATAGTATCCAACTACTAACTATTCCTCATGTCATACAATTTGGTGAACTATTCTCCTGTTGGAATACAACCTTGCATGACCTCAATTAGAATGATGACCCGTTGATATTTGGTGTGATGTTAACACATTGTTTCGTTGCCTTGGCGTGTCTTTTCCCAAGATCTTTGATTGCTATGCTGCTTTTATATTTGGTTTAGAAGAATTTCGCTTGGCCATGTTGCTTTATTTCATTGTGCCTTGAAATGTTGTTTGGTAGCACTCTTCAAAATATATTTTGTTGCTTGCATGTATTTACTTGTAAAAAGTACCCAACACTACTTTTATCTATACTAAAAAAATCTTTACATATTTTATTAATAATTATGATTTATCATTTTTTAAAATAAATTATCCTAATTCTTTTATGACTTTTACTCAACTTAATAGATAATGATGCATTTTAAAACATTCTTTTATGTGTAGATTGAAACACAACGAGGTAGGTGATTGAGATTTTAATCATGGTGGTTCTTTGGGGCTTAAAATATCGCATTGCCTTGAAAAATCCTGCCATCATATATGTTTTGATTGGTCATGTACTCATGTAATTACATTTAGAATGATTTCAAATAGTTCCTCATGTTGTAAGAATTTAAGCACGTCCCTTTGGAAAACAACCTTGCATGGTTTTAATTTGATTGCTGTCTTGTTTTGATATGTAGAGAATGGCATTTATTATTGTTACATTGCCTTGACATGTCTTATGGCGGAAGCTTAGATTGCCTTGTTTTCTGGAT
Organism: Hamamelis virginiana; assembly: GCA_017140935.1. Lineage (NCBI taxonomy): Eukaryota > Viridiplantae > Streptophyta > Magnoliopsida > Saxifragales > Hamamelidaceae > Hamamelis > Hamamelis virginiana. The sequence continues at coordinate 592,595 of JAESVK010001228.1, forward strand.
GCAATGTTTGGCAGGATCTTGTACTATCGTACTATGCCTTTCATGGTTGCCTCAATTTGTTGTTTGGTAGGACTTGAGACATGTCACTATGCACTTATGGACATTTTGGCGACTAGGAAACGGCATCACTAGGCACCCATGGACGTTTGGCAACTATGCCTTATCGGATATATTGAACATCAGCAATGCAAGACTTTTTTTCCTTGAAATTGTATATTTATTGAGTATTAGAGATGGTGAATAATCTTTTTGGCCATTATTCATTTGCTACAATGGCTTGTATGTTTTAGAGCTATTCGATTTGATAAGATGGACTTCTTGACAAATAAGCTCTGAGTACTGTTGCAGCGAATGTTCTCACCATCTGTATTGCAATTTCAAATTCTTTGTTTATCCCTATAGCGTGGGTATTTTGTGATGATTTGCTTAATGCCATATGTTAGAGTAAGTTACCAGGTGTTCAGGGAGACACTTATATGATAAAATCTTGTATCAGTTGACATGTCTCTAGCTTTCAGCATTGATCTATTGTCAGTGGTACATTTCTTTTTAACTTGTGTCCCCTCCATTATTTTATGATCCTTGTTTCATTTTGAAATCAGTTCATTTTTACAATCATTTATTGGTACTTTGAGCATGAAGGATTGAATGAACATGTCATGTCCCTTGCTAAGTCACTTCCACTTTTGAAGGCTTGGACTTTTTCCCTTGGAGTTGAACACGACGTGGTATTATGATTTGGACAGTTACAATATCAATGGTTGGTCATGAAAGTTCGATCTAAATGTTAAGCATGGAAATGCCATCTGAAACCTATAATATTATAAATTTTATAAAATGATTGCTGAATGTGTTCTGACACGTGGTGATGTGGTCTTCATTTTCAAATAGAATTATACTTGAATTACATATATATATGCGACAGAGCTGTAAAGCTGTTAAGAGTTTTACATGCCTAATTTTGCCATGTTTTGTAGGATGGGAATGAAGTTTTTTTCAGGATTAAGAGAAGCACACAACTGAAGAAACTCATGAATGCTTACTGTGATCGACAGTCTGTGGAACTCAACTCTATTGCATTCTTGTTTGATGGTCGCCGACTAAGAGCAGAGCAGACTCCAGATGAGGTCTCTCTCTCTCTCTCTCTCTCTCCAAAAAAACAACCTGGCGACCCCTGGCCAAATTATTTTGAGCGGGACGGTTTCTTACTAATTTTTTTTTCCCTGCAGCTAGAAATGGAGGATGGCGATGAGATTGATGCTATGCTGCACCAAACAGGAGGTGCCATTGCGTATTGAATGGGTTTGGTAGGTTGCATCTTCAGCAGAAGCAAAGTATAAATGCTTGATTGATGTAGGATTTTTTAATAGACAAACGTCTGGAACTGTATAATCATCGATTATGCAGCCAGTCCTGACTGAATTATGCAGTTTTTAGATGCTACTCGCCAGTTGCCTATTATTATATGTATTGAAGCTTGCTTGTGGTTTGGAAAGTGATTGAGAATTAGTCCTTTGTAACACGTTCCTATTTGTGTTTCATTAGTTGCTTTTTAACAAACTTCCTTTTCATTTAACACCTCTCTTTCTTACAGGTTGATGTCCCACATTAGCTAGTGGATGAGTTTGTTGACAATATCCGTCATCTGTTGTTGGAAAGTGCCTTCCATCATTTTTTGCTTTCTCAATATTTTTAAGTCGGTCTTTGTCTGTGTTTGTGTTTGGACATGGATTTGATAGGTAGCTTAGCTGAATTCTGTCCTCCAGTCTTTAGGAAAGAGTAATGCTATATATTCCAAAAAATCATCCCAAATCAATCCTAGCATTCATTTATTAAATAATTTACTCGCCACATTTACTCTTTCCTAAAGGAAAATGCGACGCTCTTGATGGTTATGCATGGTCAATGAATGTATGAAACCTGTACTTCTTTGTACAGGCCATTTGAAATTAGGGCCTGTTTGTCATTCCAGGGATTTCGGTCAGAACCAATCATGAGTGGTTTGTCTGAAATTGAGTTGTTTTCTGTTGCTGTTTTGTTTATTGGACCCTAGGAGTCAATTTAAATATTGGGCACTAGAAGCTTTACCATATGTCGAAAGGTTTGCCTTACGGAATCCAACCAAATAAAGACCGACAGAATCAAAGAAAATAATTTATTTACCAATGCATTAACAGTTATAAAAAATGGAAACAGTACAAAGTTTCTAAAAATTATTGGAAGTGTAAAGGAATTAAAGAACACCGTACCCTTGAATTCTATAGTTGGAAGGAAATTAATAGTAGTAAAGTAATACAGTTGATGAACATTTTGATCTTCTTTTAATACCCATGTTCTTGCACCACAGATTCATAGTTTAGACGGAGTCAAGGGGAAATTCACTACTTACTGGATAATCAAATTTTCGAGATACAATCTGTATTTTCTTGGTACACTGTACTGGTTATAGCTTAGTTGATGGGTATAATAATGAAACCTGTGCATTTGGACATGCCACCACTCTCACTCTCTCTCTCTCTAGCCTTGATGGTCTTCTTGATGAGTAGGAATAATCTCATTAGTGTGAGAATAGGGTATAAGTCCATCACAAACTCCTACATTATGTTTGGATTGAGAGAAGAGAAGAGAAGAGAACGAAAAAAGTTAACTCTCTCAATTTGTTTGGATAGCTTTCATTAAGAGAAGAGATGAGAAAATATTAAGGTGTAATTTCCAACATTATTTTTACTCTTTCAACATTTCAAGCAATATATATATGGGCAGAGAAATAAATTTGCTCCCTTTTTCTATTTGAAAAGAAGAAAAAAGCATTCACTTTCTCCCCATTTTCTCTCCCACTCCTTTCCTTTCTCTCCCCATTTTGAAAAACCAAACAAGAGAATTGGAGAGAAACTTAAAAACTCTCTTCTCTTCTCTCCAACTCTCTGAATCCAAACACACATGCCTAGTGGTGGCCAAACGGTCACTTGGCCCGCGGGCTGACCGTGACCGGCCCGTTAAGAAAACGGTCACGGACATGTCCGGCCCGTTAAGGCCCGTCCGTTAGTAGTGGACGGATTGGGCCAGCATTTCATGTCCGTTAGGCCCGATCCGGCCCGTGACCGTTAAGAAGCCCGGTCCGGCCCGATCCGCTGCCCGTTTGGCCCGTGACCGTTTGACCGTTTGGCCCGTGTCCGTTTGACCGTTTGGCCCGTGACCATTTGCCCGTTTGGCCGGCCCGTTTGACCGTTTGGCCCGTGCCCATTTGACCGGCCCGTTAGGCCCGTGTCCGTTTGATCCGTTTGGCCCGTGTCCATTTAGCTTGATTCATTTTCACAAACATAAAATTATATGTTTGTGAAGGGGTTTGAACCTAGGACCTTTAAGTCTTAGAAGAGAAGCCCTAACCACTAAGCTATATATTAGCTTGTGTTTAATAGTTGTGATATATAATATTTAACCTTATTTCATATTCTTTTATAATCTATAATACTACTTATAAAAGTGTAAATGATGGAAAAACTTTTGATTCACTAAAATACCCTTATAATAAATGGTAATGACATTTATGCCCTCTTATAAAATCAAATATAAGAGCCCATCACTACAAATTATTAAATTTATACTTATCCCAAAAACCAACCAATTAAAATTATGTTTAAATTTAAAAACAATGCACCACGTGCAACTCAAATTTTAAATTTGTATCAATTAAAAATATAATACATTCTATAATTAAAAATGGTTTATTATATATATTAAATTTATATTCAAATGTGCAAATTAATTAAATTTGTATCAAATTTTAATTAAATTTATATATATTTATGTTAAATTTAATTAAATTTAGTTTATTAAATTGGTGTAATTATAATTTAATTTGAAATTTAAATTTAAACATAATCTAATTATATTTTTGAAAATATAATTTGATATTAATAATTTAAAATTTAAAATTATATAGGTTTGAAAAATATATAAAATCAAATAGTATAAGTTTTTAGGAGCATTTTCATAATGTATTATACTTTAGTTGTGCATTTTTTAAATTATATTATATTTTCTATATCTATACATATATATATGTGTGTGTGTGTGTATAGTTTGAATATTAAAAAAAAATTTGATTGGCAACAATATTCTATATATAATTATAAAAGTAAATAAATAGGTATGGTTCCAGACAATTTCACCAATCAAAAATTATAATAGTAGGACATTTCTAATCGCTTGAAGATTACTTATAAATAGTATGGAGTAATTCTTTTTGAATAAAAATTAATCACAACAAAATTATTATAAATTAAATTGAAATTATTTTGTAAGTACGGTCCCATAAAACTTTATCAATTGTTTTAATTCAATTATTTTTTATATTATAAATACTAACACATTTATAGATCGAACTCAATTACTCGAGAAATTAAATATTATATGATTCACACTTTATTTATTATTTTCAAGTAAAAACAAACATAATTTGACCAATTGTTCTACTATAGTTTTTATTTATAAATACCGATTCATCACTGTATCATATTTAATTTCTCAAATAATTAAATATTGTGACATTTTAAAAAACGACCGTTGGATGAGATGTTCCGCCTATGTAAGACATGTATGAAAAAAATCATGTTGATTCAACGATCATTTTTTACTAAATGCCACATTCTTGAAAAAACTATGATATTAAATTTGCATAGTTTAAACAATTTAAATGTTTTATCAAAAACCAACCGTCGGATCTATGTGATTTTTTGCATGCACAATGTGTCTATATGGAACATCTTATCCAACGGTCGGTTTCATAAAATAGTACCCCCATGTTAACATTTGTACAATATGAATAAGAACCATATGATACACAAGTTTAAACAATTTAAAAATTTTCTCAAAAACCAACCGTCGGATCTATGTGATTTTTTCTATGCACAATGTGTATATATGAAACATCTTATCCAACGATCAGTTTTGCAAAATAGCATCCCTATGTTACAATTTTTACAACATGAATAAGAACAATATGATACATAGCTTAGATGAAAACAAACATAAATAGTTTTTGTTATAATGGATAAGGTCAACTGACCGTTGGATCACTCTGATTTTTTGCGAGTATGGAATTCTTAAGAAGCTAGTTAATGTGAACACTGTTTATGGGCGAGAATACATTCAATCTTTTTTTGGACCACTCTAATTTATTTTTGCATTGTAATTTGAAAATAAGAAATATAAAGTAATTTATTTTGAATTTTATAGTAATTGATTATTTGAAAAATCAAGTTTTATCTATAATTTGAGTTAGAATTTGAAAAAAAAAAATTTAATTAATAATTTTTTTCACTTTATTTAGTTGAATTTCATATGAACAAAATTTTTATTTAGAGTACCTTTACTTGAAACTGATAAAAGACAAATCTAACTGTTTGTTTCTCTCTTTATTCGATAAAATTTATTGTTATTTTTTTTAATATTTCAAACACTAAAAAAATATCAAACTTTGTTGATGCCTTATTGAATTAGGAAATTAATTGAAAATATGACTTAAAAAAGGAATTACAGATAAACTTCATGTAATTAATATTGCAAGAGGGTAAAAACAATAAATAATGTTTAAATTAATAATAAATAAATAATTATGGATGTTTTATATATATATTGGATGAGAAAAACAATTGTATAATTCAAAATAAAATTAAGTTTTAAAATTTTGAAAAAACGGGCCTATTGGGCGTTTGGCCCGTTTGGCCCGTTTGAACTGATTGGCCCGTTTGGCCCGTTTGGCCCGTTTGGCTGACCAATTGACCAGCCCGTTTGACTGACCATTGGCCCGATCCGTTTGCCTGCCTAGCCCGGCCCGTTTGGCCCGCTCAGCCCGGCCCGTCCGTTAGCTTAATGGACAGGTCACATGGGCCGGATTGGGCAACCCCCTTGAAAGTTTTGACCGGCCCGATCCGGCCCGTTATCTTAACGGTCACCAGCCCGCTTGGCCCGTTAGCCCGCTAGGCCCGCTTCCTTAACGGGCCGGGCCGGCCCGATCCGCCCGTTTGGCCACCACTACACATGCCTATGCATACCTTATTTTTATCTGTATTCTTCCCCAAACGACTATAGTATATTAAGGTGTACAAATTCTCAAATGTAAAATGATCATTGTTGTTTAATGCACCTATAGGTCATCCGATGAAGAAGACATAAACAACCAATCAGTCTGATTTTGATAATCATCTACTGGCCCACACCCAACCATAAAATTCTTTCATGCTGATCATGCTTAAAGCTTAAAAGTTTCTCACAACCCATAACATGCCACTCACCACTCTCTTCCACAACAAATCTATTCATTTACTTACCCAAAAACAAAAATATAATGATTTCTCATAATTCTATAAATCTAAGAAATTTTAGAGGCAATCGCGAGAGGATTTGTAAGAAAGATAATTTTTTAAAAAAAAATTTATATATATATATATATATAAAATATTGAGAGGAGACAGCTGTCCCACTGAGACCTATGCTATACCAAATTATTGCAATCACTCTGCAACAAAACATAGAAAATAGAAACTGCCCCAAAAGAAAGAAGACAATGCTATGGACAACCTTCAATTAGGTCCCAATATATATCCCTCCTACTAATTTAAATGCTCCAACTGCAAGTTTCTAAACGATAATGTCATCTCCAATGATTCTTTCAAGATCTCAAACCACACCTTATAAAAAACGAATTTATTCCCCCTAAAAAAGACAATTAAGTAGCCATCCGTGGCCTTCATCTACCATTTGGAAATTGGAATACTCAATATATATATATATATATATATATATATATATATATATATATATATATATATATATATATATATATATATATATATGCTCCAACCTTAGTATTAATTTTTCTAAATTAAAAGTCACTAAAATAACTCTATTTCATTCTAATTCAATGCTGGATCAAAAGCTCTATGACATCAGTAGTCTTCAACTACCAGAAAAGGACATCATGCATTAGACTGCCTTCACAATTTTTTTTTTTATTTAATTAAATTTTTATAAAGTGAGTGAAACATGTGCAAAAAGAAATTTAAAAAGAAAAAAAATGAATTCAGTAAATTGAGCTTGCATGCTTGTAAATGGACATGAATCAATCGTTGACTCGACAATTTTGAGAAAATTATCCAAAAATTTCTGAATTAATTTGGAACTTTATACCATGAGATTCTTAGGATTTCTAAATTATTTTGTTTATCTGTTATGTTAAAAAAATCTTTGAATCTAATGGTATTAAACACTTACGAGTGTAAATTTATAGCTCGACGTGGAAGAAAATTATGCTCGTAAATCTTTGATTTCTTTATTTTTTTAATATTATATTATATACTCCGTACATATATTTATATATTTTATATGTTCTTTTTTTAATATCGTACCAAGTCTCATTCATGCAGCTGGTCGAAGAATGATTCTACGATAAAGTATACTGTACAAATAGGTCACGTTCAATTCCTTGCCATCTTCTTCATCTAAATCGAATATATATAAAAGCCGATTAATTATAATATAAAGCTAGGATTACGTCAAAGCCACGTGGGTTTCGTTTTGCAGAACAAGAACTTTGTGTATAAAAAATAAGAAAATTTTGTAAGAGTTCAGCATTTTTTTTTTCCTTTGTATATATATCTACCTTAATGGAATTTGGTATTAGAGTATGAAAGATGCTAGATTGATCAAATTTTAGACCAAATTTTTTAAATCAAATGATATGTTAGCATGCATGATATAGCTTTTACTTTTGTGTATTTCAAAAATGCACAAAAAAGAATATATATATATATCACACAATACGCCCTTTTTTCTTAATTTTCCTTTTATTTTTGGAAGAGGGCTTTTTAGTTAATTATTAAATGTTAATTAGTTGGTTAGCATGACAACAGATCTCAAATTAAAGCTTTCCAGTAGGATGCTGATGTGATTTAACGTCCAGAATGTTGACATATTTACTATAATTCCCTTATATTACATAGCTTCATTGCATGTACAGTGAATAACAGTTGCCTTAATAGAGTAACAATATCTGCTACATACGAAGAGCTAGAGTTATAAATGCCAGCATTTTTTGTTAATCTTTTTATTTGGTAATTATTTAGGTGTCAATTGTTAATTGGTTCGATTTTACCAACTAGTCATATATGAGCCACCTTAAAATATTCCAACTTGTTAAGACAATTCCACTTCCAAATATTCCACCTTTTATATATATATATATATATATATATATATAGAAGTGTACTAATCAAGTACCTGACTTTAACTAAAGTCAACTAAGAATATAAGTTATTGGATTCTCATTCACTTAATGAATAATTCATCTCAAGATTCCAATCCAATGATTTGTGTTCTTAACTGACTTTAGTTAAAGTCAGGTATTCCTGACTAGAACACACACACACACACATATATATATATATAGAGAGAGAGAGAGAGAGATACCACTAATTAAGCTAGACATTTAACTTTACTATCTTTATATTTATATTATTAATTAACAATATGCACCTATTGGTCCACATATGGAAGTGTATATTGATACATTCATGTATTCGTGTGAATATAAAATAAGTTCATATCACTCCCTCCTTCCCATAAAAATAAATATATTTTAAAAAGCACCCATATTAAGAAATTTCATTATTGCATTGATTTTTAATCTTTTTCGCCTTATTTTTCTTAAACTATCTTCTTTTACAATGATTGCACACGGAATCATGTCAAAGCATTATTGGAATAATAAAGGACAATATGAGAAAGTTAAAAGAAATATAATTTGACTTTTCAAAGTAGATTATCATTTGAGGATAGTCAAAACAGAAAAGAAGACCTATCTTTATAAGACAGAGGGAGTGATATATTTAAATATATTTTTTTGTTGGAATTGTACATGTATTTTTACGTATTTAATTTTAAAAAATAAAAAACTAATTGATGACAAAATTTAAATGACACAAGGAATCAAGTTAGAATTTGAATTTCTACTCACAAATGAGAAGGTACACAGAATGCATGTATGGTCTTTTTGTCAACTTTTTTTTTTATTTTCTTTTTTCTTGCTATATAGCTATCCTGAGTCAGCTTGGTATAGTAAGACACAGCTTGGTGTAGTAAGACAGTAGAGGAACAGAATGGCAACAACTAATGAGAGTGATGATCAGACGGGCTCAAGTCCAGTGAGCTTGCCTACACCTCTAACTGGATTTGTTTAAATCAGAAAAGTCAGAGATATCAAAAAACCACTTGATTTTACCTCCAACCAATTAAGTGAAGACATGACATCTATTTCACTCTTAAGCTTGAACTTCTGTGATCCCTGCATCATAGAAGTCTCTCCACGCACGTGTAATGCACATGTGTGCATGTGTATTTAAGAGGGTCAGAGAGAGAGAGAGAGAGAGAGAGAGAGAGAGAGAGAGAGGGAGAGGGAGAGGTTTCTTTCCCTTCATTCACTTCAACAACAGAAGGAGAAATGGAGGAGGAGAAGAAACAATGCAGAGTTGTGAAGTTCCCAAGGACTCTTGAAAAATTGTGTGCTCTACTCTTCATCCTCATCACCATTTTGCCCTTGTGTACATGTTTCGACTATGGCGAAGCTCTCTCCAAGAGTCTCCTTTACTTTGAATCCCAACGTTCCGGCAGGTTGCCCTACAATCAAAGGGTCACTTGGCGCCACCATTCTGGCCTCACCGACGGCTTAGAACAAGGAGTATGCTCCATTTTAATTACCACAACCCAAGTGCCAAAACTTCAATTAAATTTAGTTTTTTTTTTTTTTCAAGCAATGAAGTGTCGGAGCCCAACTATTTCCGCTACCCACACGAGGCTACTGTTCCATGTATTGTATAATTAATGTCCGAGCAGAATAGTCTGGATTGATGGCTGCCCAAAAGAGTTTGAATAGATTCAAAACTGGGATATTTGAATTTTTACAGCTCAACCTTTACTGTCGTGCCATCTCTCATTGCTTGATTAAATTTAACTTTAATTTTAAGTGCCTAAAAATTGAATAAGAATGATGAATTTTTTTTTATTTTTTTATTTTTTTTTCTGTGCAGGTTGATTTAGTGGGTGGTTACTATGATGCAGGAGACGAAGTGAAATTCGGGCTGCCAATGGCCTTCACCGTCACAATGCTGTCGTGGGGTGTGATTGAATACGGCGAGCAAATAGCAGCCGCGGGCGAGTATAATCACGCAGTCCAGGCCATCAAGTGGGGGACGGATTACTTCATCAAAGCACATACTCACCCAAATGTCTTATGGGCACAGGTATCTTCTCCATTTTCTCTTTTATTATTTTTATGCTTTCTGGCTTTCCTTCCCTTTGAAGCCGGCCATGAGTCCTAACCGTACCCTTACGAGAGGACGGTTTATACTATTGGTGACGTGATAAACTTTTTGAGTCTAGATTTGCTTTTAATCCGCAGTAATATTAGGATCTCTTAATATTTAATCCAACAGTTGAAATCAGATTATAGGATACAATTCAATGGTTGATATCAAAATATAAATATCGGGATTCTGATATTATAAATACAAATATAGATGAATTTGTCTTTGTAAGCATATGAAGCTTAGAATGTGTCAAGTTCCATTCAACTCCTTACATGAGGTTAATTACCAACTCAATTTTTTTTTTAGATTATTTGGCTTTAAGCTCTATTTAAAGAGTCCAGTTCCCGTGCATATTTCCTTATACGAGGACTTGGCCTTTTACCCAATATAAAATGGGTGTTTTGAAAAACTGACCGTTTGATTGAATATTCTCCCTATGTATTACAGGCATGCCAAAAATCATAGTAATTTGACTATCGGTTTCTCAAATACAAACTGTTAAGCGTTATGTAGGTATTTAATTTTTCACAGTCTGTATTTCAGAAACCCACAGAAACCGACGGCCAGATCACTGTGATTTTTGAGATTCTTATCATACATATAGAGAATATTCAATCCAACGGTCAGTTTTTCAAGATACTCATTTTACATTGGCCAAAAGGCCAAATCCTCATATAAGGAAGTACGCACAGGAATATGATCCCTATTTGAATATTTAGTATTACTTAAAATCACTTTTGTAAAACTATCTTTTAATTGTTTAATTTTTAGTTCAAAAAAATGGCGCATGGGATTGGTATTGTTTATAAAATAATTTTAAGTTTAATATAAGACATTCTAGAGAGGCATTCAAAACGTAGGTACCAATCATTAGATTAAATATTTTTTCTGTGCATGTCATGTATTCCAAAAATTACAGTGATTCAATGATTGATTTTTGAAAAGTCATATTGAGAAATTGATGCCATTGTCAAATTTGGGAGCCATATATGATATCCTATTGCAGTAAACTTTTTTATTGCCACGACTCCCAAATTTGGCAATACCCCTAATATATATAACAATGTATATTTGTACATGTATAGAGAGAGTACTAGGATATTAATTTGTACATATACAGATGGAGAATTAGGATATGTGCTAGCTAGACATTGTATAATTATTTTGTGGTGGAATTTTCAGGTTGGTGATGGGGACACCGATCATTACTGTTGGCAACGGCCAGAGGACATGACCACGTCGCGGCTAGCTTTCAAAATCGACGAAAACCACCCGGGATCTGATGTTGCTGGCGAGACCGCGGCGGCATTGGCAGCTGCATCAATTGTGTTCAGAAAAACAAACCCACATTACTCTCACTTGCTCTTAAACCATGCCCAACAAGTAAGTTAATGAGGTTGTTAAAAAGGAAAGAGAAAGTTATTTGTTCCATCACGCACATAATTCTCAACTTATGTCTCAACTCATATGACATATGCTAATATAATGGTTTAGATTTACGTACTCCAATAGGGTACCGTACATGGCTCCCAAATTTGGCAATGAAATCAATGCTTTTCATATTTGGAAAGTAGTTTTGCAAAAGTCATTTCCACCCAAATACTCAATTTAAAGCTTATTGAAATACAATATTGTTGCCAAATATGGGATACTTTCCATCGGTGCCAAATATGAGAGAAGCTTCCATTTCAAGGTTTTAACAATAATGGACTTACTTGGATTACCATATGGGCATGCCACATGGATTGGATGTAATTAAGTTGAAATTTTTACTACAATTACTTCTACTGTGAAAATTTTGATATATAAAGACATGGCTTGAGCATAACTTTAAAAACTATATGTGAATAAATAATTTTCCAAAAGTAAATTAACACAAACGGACGCTACAGTTGGAGTAGGACGCGGAAAGGAATAGATGCATGTGTTGGATAGCTTGGCCAGATTTAGAATTTAGAAGAGATCGAGTGGGTCCAAATTTGGAGGAATTAAGAAAGCATTAAACTATGATTCTTCATTTTATACTAATGAGAATTTGGTTGATTGCAGTTGTTTGAATTCGCTGACAAGTTTAGAGGGAAATATGATAATAGCATTGGGGTGGTGAAGGGTTACTATCCTTCAGTAAGTGGCTACATGGACGAGCTATTGTGGGCGGCTCTTTGGCTTTAGAAGGCGACTGACAGAGAGGAATATTTGAACTATATTATAGACAATGCTCATTCTTTTGGTGGGATCACTTGGGCCATCACAGAGTTCAGTTGGGATATCAAGTATGCTGGTGTTCAAATTATTGCTTCAATGGTAAAGCTATTTCTCCATACAATATAATTGGCATGGCATGGGTTCTTCTTCTTCTTATTATTATTATTATTTTCATCAGTTTTTTCAAATCAAATGACGTATCAATTAATGTAGCATGTCATATAAATTATCATGTTAATTAATATTGATATGTCATTAGTTACTTATGATAGATGTGGTAGTGTCATAGATTGCTGCAACATTAATATAAGAAAAATGTCAAAATTATTTTGATTCATTTAGCTCTAGGAATATATATATATATATATATTGGGCCATATTAGTCTTTAAAGATGGACAAAATCATTTTCATAACTGTCCATTTGCTAATCAGGATAGAAAAGTTCGATCCCATAACCTCTTTTTCATGAGATATAATTCTTTATTATTTGCACTAGTCTAGTGTGTCAAGACATATGATGCATTAAGTAGCTGAATTAAAATTAAGTTTTAGGATTTTGTATTGGAAAACTAAAGAATTTTTTGCATTGATTTTTCATTTTCTAAAAAAATATCTTATTTTATTGCAGTTGCTAAAGGAAGAAAAGCACAGAAAACACAGCCACATACTGGAGCAATACAATTCAAAAGCCAAACACTACCTTTGTGCATGCCTAAACAAAAACAACATGACTAATAACATGGATCGCACCCCAGGAGGCCTACTGTACATCCGCGAATGGAACAACATGCAATATGTTTCAACTGCAGCCTTTCTTCTCACAATTTATTCTGATTATCTTCAAACTACAAATCAAAAGCTCAAGTGCCCTAGGGGAGTGGTGGGCCCACAAGAAATTTTCTCATTTGCCAAACAACAAGTTGATTACATCTTGGGTTCCAATCCAATGGACATGAGCTACATGGTTGGCTATGGTTCTAATTACCCAAAAAGGGTGCACCATAGAGGGGCATCTATGGTATCATTCAGAAAGAACAAGGGATTTATCGGGTGCACGCAAGGTTACGATGATTGGTATGGACAGCATGATCCTAACCCTAATGTTCTTGTTGGGGCACTTGTTGGTGGGCCTGATATGAAGGATGAATTTAAGGATGAAAGGGCAAATTATGAGCAGACTGAGGCTTGCACTTATAATACGGCGCCGTTGGTTGGGATTTTTGCTAAATTGCGTGAATTAGAAGGTGGTAAATATTTCTCTGCTAATCAACCTTTACGCTCTCTTCGGATCTTGAAAAGAACAAGAGCGAGAAAACGACATAGTCATGTAAAGGAAAAGGAAAAGGGAAGGAAGGGAAAATAGAAACCTTAAGCCATGTGTTTGGCTGTTTGGGGATTGAAGTGGGAGAAAAAGAAAAAGAAATTCAAAGGAAAGTAATTTCCTTTGTTTGATTGTCAAAATAAAGGTGAAATGGAACAAAAATCCGGGTTCCTGTCGACACAAATACTAGCATACAAGTGTGCTTTTTGGTCAATTAACACAAATCATAACCAACCCTGCAAGTTAATTGTATATTATCAACAATACAATACGAATCTGAAGGAGAAAATGGGTAAAACAGTCTTGTTTCGAAAGTCTTGTTTGGGATGCAAAATTTAGTATGGTGCGCGTAAGCTGGTGCAGGATACCTGTATAGTACAAAAAAAAAAAAAGAAAAAAAAAAGGGTAAATGATATGGTGCGCGCAAGCTGAAGTTAACTATGACATTTCTTTGTAAATTTAATAGTTTCCGTCAAAGTGCCAACACATAGATGCATTAATTTTCACTCATTTACTCTATTTTGATATTTTAATTAATTTTGTTTTAAATGATATGGGAGCTAATATTATACTTCTACATCTATCACCACTTCTATACCATGACAAATGATGTTACATTCCTTTTTTTTTTTTTTTTTTTGCTATACAGGTATTTTAGGCCAACTTCCGTGCATGCACCAGACTAAATCTAGCACCCCGAACAAGGCTTTCGAAACAAGACTTGCGCCTTGCTATCCATGACCCAGAATATTAGTAATTAGTGGAAGGCGAACACAAGAATGATACATTCCACATTACCACATCTGCCATGTCTTTTGGAATTATTACAAAAGTAGTTGCCAAAGACAATAGTGCAATTTTGATTTAAGACAATGATTTTTAGAAAACTGACATCAAAATACAAGTAAAGACGGTCTTTAATGATAGAGATGATACATTTAGTATTTTTCATGATATAATACTTCTTTGGTCACAAAATGTTTGAATGATTGACAAAAACCAGTAATAAGAATATGCAGTTAATGTATTGACTCCTCACTTGTACTTTAGCTATAATTTTCAATATAACAAAATGTATTGTGGGAAATATTATGTATTAATTTTTAATCCTTCTGGTGGTAGTGGGACTGCCAGGCTTTAAGGTGGTTCAAACATTTTTAGCCCTCCAATAGGCCTAAAGGCATCAGCCCACGGTCTTCCATAATTCCAGGCTTATTTCCATACAAAGGGTTATTGCAACCCATTTGGTGGCATATTCTGACCAACTGGGGCCATTGGTCAAAAAAATTGGGACCAAAGTGGCCGGGCACCTGAGGTGGTCCATGGGCTTCTTAATATATATATATATATATATATATATATATATTATGGGGTCTTTAAAAAAAAAAAAAAGGAGAATCGGTACACGATTTTGTGTATGAAATATAGATTTAGGATGAAGGGATACCAATTTTGATTTGATGTAAGTTTTTTTTAAAAAAATTTATAGAAATTTTATTTTTCAAAATTCACCGTTGCATTGAATATTTTTTCCACATCTCACATTGATATTAATAGCGATTCAATACATAAAATCATATTTCAAGTTTTTTATTTACTTATTAATTTATAAATTATATTAATAATGAAATAGCTATTAATCTCTAATCAATTTGACATTTAACAAATATTATGTATAAAATGAACCTATATATATAAATTCAATACTGAATTTCGCAAAAGACAATTCCCATAAAAATATATATAACCATACTCACATGTACAAAGAGCCACTTACAAGAACCCAGTAATAATTGTACGAATATCCGTACCCAACTTCCTACTTAGAAACCCGAGTTTGAGAGCTAGAGTGATCAGCAAGTGTGGTGATCATGTGGCTATCACATTCTTGATATTGTTTTAACTATTTCTCTCTCTCTCTCTCTCTCTCTGGCATGTGCAATTATCAATATTTTATTATTTTTTTTGTAAGAATTAAATTTTAATCAAGCGGCCGATCGTGAAATGTGGGATAAAGAGAGAGAGCATACTAAATTAAGATGGCTTGTAAAGAGACAAAACGATTCAAAATTATTGGTCCGATCCATATGGAAAACAAATAGTCAATCTATTGGTCTCAAGCGGACGCGCAATGCACACTGTTGAGACATATTAATATATAATTTCTTAATTATCAAATATTATGTATGGCAATATATATATATATATATATATATATGTTATGAAATTAAAGTAAATCAAAGCACATAAAATTAAAACACCAAATTTTACGTGGTTCGGCAAAAATCTGCCTACGTCCACGGAGAGTGATTCTTACTATTAAGAACAATTGTACGTACAAATAATTCACTCAATTTTAATACCAAGCCCAAACTAGGAGAGCCCCCTCTTAATCTCACTCTTTTAGCCTTGATAATTCTCTCACCCGATGCATCTTCTTCATTACTTCTTCTCTCTTTATATTGGCTTATAAAAGATGACTTAAACCGATAAACATTATGACTTGAAAAGTCATAAGTTCATCGGTTTGAGAATTCAATATTGAATTCTAATTAAGCCATACTTAATTCATTGCCACACTTAAATCCTTGTAGGAGTAACGTTCCATCTTTATGTGGTGGTCATCCATACATATGTTTACAACACTTCCCCTTGGATGTCCACCACACTATGAATATGCCTTGTTAAAATATTGCTCGGAAAAACCCTAATTAGCATAGTGTGTGGCCATTTTTTTTTTTTCAATAACTCCCCCTCATAAGTACACTCCCCCTTATATGAATACTTCAATGAGTAACAGCTTAGAATGAAAGATCCTTTAATTGACGCATTCCAATGTTATGCACTAGCTTCTTGAAGGTTGACTTTGGTAATGCTTTAGTGAATAAGTCTGCAAGGTTGTCACTCGAACGTATTTGTAGAACGTCTATATCACCACTTTTCTGGAGATCATGAGTGTAAAAGAACTTTGGTGAAATGTGCTTGGTTCTATCACCTTTAATATAACCTCCTTTTATCTGTGCAATACAAGCGGCATTATCTTCATATAATGTTGTTGGGCTATCTTTGATGGAAGATAATCCACATGTTTCTCTAATATGTTGTACCATTGATCTCAACCAAATGCACTCACGGCTTGCTTCATGAATTGCTAAGATCTCAGCATGATTTGAGGACGTCGCAACTATTGTTTGCTTTATAGATCTCCAAGATATAGCTGTTTTACCATAGGTAAACAAATATCCCGTTTGTGATCGAGCTTTATGTGGATCAGATAGATAACCAGCATCTGCATAACCCGATAATTGGGATTTCGATTCTTTTGAATAAAATAAACCCATATCGATTGTTCCACGAAGATATCGTAGTACATGTTTAATACCATTCCAATGTCTTTGAGTTGGTGCAGAACTATACCTTGCTAGTAGATTGACTGCAAATGCTATATCTGGTCGAGTGCAATTTGAAAGATACATGAGAGCACCAATTGCATTGAGATATGGTACTTCAGGACCAAGAAGTTCTTCATCATCGTCTTTAGGGCGAAAAGGATCTTTCTTTATATCAAGCGATCGTACAACCATTGGTGTACTTAATGGATGAGCTTTATCCATATAAAAACGCTTCAGAACTTTTTCTGTATATGTTGACTGGTGAATAAAAATTCCATTTGACAAATGTTCCACTTGCAGACCAAGACAAAATTTCGTTTTTCCCAGATCTTTCATCTCGAATTCTTTTTTCAAATAAGTAGCAGTCTTTGTAAGCTCTTTAGGAGTCCCTACAAGATTCAAATCGTCTACATATACTGCAACAATAGCAAAACCAATTTTTGATCTCCTGATGAATACACATCGACAAATTGGATTACTTATAAATCCTTCTTTTAATAAATATTTACTGAGACGATTGTACCACATGCGACCGGATTGCTTTAATCCATACAAAGATCGTTGTAACTTAATTGAGTATAAATTACGAGGTTTCGAATGATTTGCTTCGGGCAGTTTAAATCCTTCAGGGATTTTCATATAGATATCACTGTCAAGTGATCCATATAAGTATGCTGTAACTACGTCCATAAGAAGCATATCAAGTCCTTCTGAGACTGCCAAACTTATCAAAAATCGGAATGTGATTGCATCCATTACAGGAGAATACGTCTCCTCATAATCAATACCAGGTCTTTGCGAGAAACCTTGTGCCACGAGACGTGCTTTATATCTCACAATTTCATTTTTCTCATTTCGTTTTCGTACAAATACCCATTTATACCCTACAAGCTTTACATCTTCAGGTGTTTGGACTACAGGTCCAAAAACTTCACGTTTTGATAGTGAAGTTAATTCTGCCTGTATTGCTTCTTTCCAACTTGGCCAATCATTTCTATGTCGACATTCTTCCACTGTTTGTGGTTCAGGATCCTCACTACTTTTCATAACATCAAGAGCAACAGAAAATGCAAATATATTGTTAACAATAATCTTATTTCGATCCCATTCTTCTCTCGTACTGATATAATTTACTGAGATTTCTTTATTTTCATGTACATATGCCTCTTCAAGAGGTTCATGTGCTTCTTCAGGATCAATTTCCTTTTCAGCGATGACCTGTTCATCTGCTTCTTCGGGAGCAATTTGATTACCAATTTTGAATTGGTCATTTATTTCTATTGTCATGGCCTCTTCAGGAGTGCCTGTTGTGACCTCTTCACGAGTGTCAACTTTCTCTTTTCTCTTCCTCGGGATTTTGTCTTTTGCACCGATCGGTCTACCACGCTTCAAGCGTGCCATAGATTCATTTTTTATTATACTTCCAGGTTGTTCTTCAGGAACATCAACTCGTGCTGGAGTATTTGCAGCTGGTATATGTGATTTTATCACTTTTCTTGTATCAGTGAATGCATCTGGCAATTGATTTGCAATACTTTGCAAATGAATAATCTTTTGAACTTCAAGTTCACACTGATTTGTGCGATGATCAAGATGCGATAAAGATGATACATTCCATAAAATTTCACGTTGTTCTTCCAGCTTTGTCTTTTCTTTCCCTAAATGCGGGAATATTGACTCATCAAAATGACAATCTGCAAATCTTGCAGTAAACATATCACCCGTCAGGGGTTCAAGATATCTAATTATAGATGGAGAGTCAAATCCAACATAAATCCCAAGTCGTCGTTGAGGTCCCATCTTGGTTCTTTGTGGAGGTACAATTGGAACATAGACAGCACCACCAAAAATTTTTAAGTGAGAAATATTTAGTTGTTGTCCAATTACAAGTTGTAATGGGGAGTATTTATGATAAGCAGATGGTCGAATGCGAACCAATGCTGCAGCATATAATATAGCATGTCCCCAAGTAGAAATAGGTAATTTTGACCTTAAAAGTAATGGTCTAGCAATCAATTGAAGACGCTTAATAAAAGATTCTGCTAAACCATTTTGGGTATGTGTATGGGCAACAGGATGCTCAACATTAATCCCTATTGACATACAATAGTCATCAAATGCTCGTGATGTAAATTCACCTGCATTATCAAGGCGAATTGTCTTGATTGGATAATCAGGAAATTGTGCTCGTAACATAATTATTTGAGCAAGAAGTTTAGCAAATGCCACAGTGCGAGTAGAAAGTAAGCAGACATGCGACCATCGAGTTTATGCATCAATTAAAACCATAAAATAACGAAATGGTCCACATGCTGGGTGGATAGGCCCACATATATCCCCTTGAATTCGTTGTAAAAAGATTGGGGATTCAATGACGACTTTAGTTGGAGATGGCCTGACGACCAATTTTCCTTGAGAACATGCTGCACATGGACAATCACTTGGTAAAAGAATCTTCTGGTTCTCTAATGGATGTCCATGTGAATTTTCAATAATTCGGCGCATCATTATTGACCCAGGGTGACCAAGTCGGTCATGCCAAAGCATAAAAGTCTTTGGATCAGAATACTTCTAGCTCTTCACAAAATGTGATTCTATTGTTCTAACAGTCGTATGATATAATCCAGAGGATAAAGCAGGAAGTTTTTCTAATACAAGCTTCTGGCCTGAGAGAATAGAAGTAATGCAAAGATATTCTTTATTATCTTTATCAATGGTTTCAATATGAAATCCATTGTGACGTATATCTTTAAAACTAAGCAGATTTCTTCTGGATCTGACAGAGTATAAAGCATCATCAATATGAAATTTTGTTCCACTTGGTAACATAATGTTGGCTTTTCCAAAGCCTTCAATCAGGTTTGTAGAGCCTGATATTGTATTGACATTAGCTTCGGCTAATGTTAAGTGTGATAAAATATCTTTTATCTCGAAGAATTGTATGTGTTGTGGAGCTGTCTGCAAGACATTCATCTCCACCATTCATCTTAGAATTGATCATTTATAGAAAACATAAAATGAGTTTGAATTATGCTAAAATAATAATAATAATAATAATAAAAGAATACACTAAAGATAAATTGTTAACTAAAATAACAGAGTTTGAAATAAAATACCATTAATCAAAATTGACATTCCCATCACCAATCAAATGGTCAATTTTTCCACTAGGATCCTCAAAGAAATCTGCAACATCTAAGTGGGTTATATCCACTTGTTTATTATGGTCAATAAAATTTGTTTCTATCTCTTTTCCTTTTCCTTTTGAAGCCAGGTAAAGTTTAATCATATGATCATCTGTACGACAGGTACGTGACCAATACCCTTTCATGCCACACCGATGACAACTATCCTCATCAGTCTTATAATACTTATTTTGTAAATCTTTGCCTTTTTCTTGTTTTGTTTCAGTATTGTTCCACTTCTGGTGGTTCCACTTCTAGTGGTATGGGGCATTTTTCTTATATGGAGAATTATAACCACCATGGTGTCGATAAGAATTTCTTCCCCGGCCACGTCCACGGCCACGACCACGGCCACGCCCTCGACTGTTAAAGGAAGTTGCATTTGCTTCAGGAAATGCTGTAAAGCCAGTCGGGTGTGACTGATGATTTTTCATCAAAAGCTCATTGTTTAGCTCAGCAACTAGAAGACATGATATCAGATCTGAGTATTTTTTAAATCTGCGCTCTCGATATTGCTGCTGCAGTAGCATATTTGAGGCGTGAAATGTGGTATATGTTTTTTCCAACAAATCATCATCAGTGATTTTCTCCCCACATAATTTCAATCGAGAGGTAATTTTAAATAATGCAGAATTATACTCACTAACTGTCTTAAAATCTTGCAACCTCAGGTGCATCCAATCATAACGAGCTTTTGGAAGTATAACAGTCTTTTGGTGGTCATATCTTTCTTTCAAATTGCTCCAGAGTACAAATGGATCCTTTACCGTAAGATATTCATTTTTTAATCCTTCATGGAGATGGTGGCGAAAGAAAATCATTGCCTTTGCGCGATCCTGCAGGGATTCTTTATTTCCTTCCTTAATTGTATTTCCAAGATTCATGGCATCAAGATGGATTTCCGCATCAAGAATCCATGATAAGTAATTCTTGCCCGAAATATCAAGAGCAATAAATTGAAGATTTGTGATATTCGACATTGTCATAAAACTATATATAACACAATTATATATTTTAGAATTAATATCAATTAAATATTTAATTAAAATAAATATTAAGATTAGAGATCGAATTTAATACCTTCTTAGTAAAAGATATGGAGTATCTTCCTTCGTTTGACTAGAGTCACTCGTGCTGATAACGTGTTATGAAATTAAAGTAAATCAAAGCACATAAAATTAAAACACCAA
>JAESVK010001228.1:644252-659746 GCA_017140935.1 Hamamelis virginiana
TCTTCAACAATTCTCTGCTCTAATCTTCATCTTGACCATTTTACCCTTCTCTCAGTCTTTCAATTACAGCGAAGCTCTCTCCAAGAGTCTTCTCTACTTCGAATCCCAACGTTCCGGCCGATTACCATACAATCAAAGAGTCACCTGGCGCCACCATTCCGGCCTCACCGACGGCTTAGAACAAGGAGTACGTTCACGTACTACACCCCCAAGCCCCAAAACAACAACAACAACAACAACAACGTTAATTTTTTCTGTAAATGCTTAAATTCAATGAAAATGATGATGTTTTTGTGCAGGTGGACTTAGTGGGAGGGTACTATGATGCCGGTGACAATGTGAAATTTGGTCTGCCAATGGCCTTCACCGTCACAATGCTCTCTTGGGGTCTCATCGAATTCGGCGATCAGGTAGCCGCCGCCGGCGAGTATCATCACGCGCTCGAGGCCATCAAGTGGGGAACTGATTATTTCATCAAAGCACATACTCACCCAAATGTGTTATGGGCTCAGGTATTGCCAATTCGCCG
The DNA here is from genome assembly GCA_017140935.1 of Hamamelis virginiana. Classification (NCBI taxonomy): domain Eukaryota; kingdom Viridiplantae; phylum Streptophyta; class Magnoliopsida; order Saxifragales; family Hamamelidaceae; genus Hamamelis; species Hamamelis virginiana. The sequence goes on from JAESVK010001228.1 coordinate 644,782, forward strand.
GCGATTTTCATTTCGAAACAGAGCATGTTATGGTAAATGGTAATTAGTCATTACCTCACAAATGAAATAGTAAAGCACGTTACGCCCACGCGCTTTCCTGAGATTGGTGATATTCCTCCAATCACGCCGGAAAACTGCTTTTATAGTCAAAATTATTCAGTTATGACCATAGATTTCTGTGCGGGTCAATTTAAAAAAGAAAATGTAGACCAAACATTAAACCAAAAATTAAAAAATTAAAAAGAATATACCTTGGGTCCTATCAGATTAGTGATGAGTATCCAGCTTATGTGTCCCATGCAATATTAGCATTGACCTTAACTCATTTCCAATGAGAGAGTTTTTGAGTTAAATATATGATATCTATTTATTAATATTAGGGGATAGTTGGAATAGGATATAAATGTTCTGTTGATTGAAAAATAATATATATATATATATATATTGTAATTTACAGTAACTCTGTAATGCTAACATGGCATCCTTATGATGCAATAATAATGAGCTTCGATATGCATGTAGGCTATGTAGCGACAGAATTAGATTAATAGATCCTATATATTCAGGTGGGTGATGGGAATACCGATCACTACTGTTGGCAGCGGCCGGAGGACATGACGACATCGCGGCAAGCTTACAAGATCGACAAAAACCACCCGGGATCCGATCTTGCCGGCGAGACGGCAGCGGCAATGGCAGCAGCATCAATTGTGTTCAGACAAACAAACCCACATTACTCTCACCTACTATTGCATCATGCCCAACAGGTAAAGTTAGTTAAGAGAAAAATAGATTAAAATTTAGAGTGATCGAGTTGCTCAAAATTTAGGGGAAGTCGTTTAACTAATCTTTAAGTCTTAATAATATTATAAATTAATTTGGGTTTTTGTGTGTGCAGTTGTTTGAGTTTGGTGACAAATTTAGAGGGAAATATGATGGAAGTATTGGGGTAGTGAAGGGTTATTATCCGTCGGTGAGTGGCTATATGGATGAGCTGTTGTGGGGAGCTTTGTGGCTGTATAAGGCCACCGACAAGGAAGATTATTTGAACTATACTGTAGATAGAGCCCATTCTTTTGGTGGGATCACTTGGGCCATTACAGAATTCAGTTGGGATGTGAAGTATGCTGGTGTTCAAATTATTGCTTCAATGGTACTCTGCTTTCTCTCTGTTTTTTTTTTTGGTCATTGCGTAAAATTAAACCGACACACATTTACGAATGTAAAATATGATGAACACAAGACATATATACAAACATGAATATATATATATATATATATATATATATATATATATATATATATATATATTCTTTTTTAAAAAAGGATATCAGCTCTAGCACGTAGAAATACGTATATATTGATACTCACTTGTTAACATTAAGGGATAGCATAGGCTTTTTATTGTTTGGCGCAAAACAAGTTCCTAATCAAGGCATTATCAGTGGATAATTAGAGGGAAAAGCTATAACTACTGCCACCCTTTTTATATTAAATCATCATTAATTACTTATCTAATTAGCTTCTTTTTTTTGTTTACCACAAAAGGATTTTTCTTCTTAATTTTTGGATTTTCCATTTTTTTGAAATTTTTTCATTTCTTGCAGTTGCTGAAGGAAGACAAACACAAAAAACACAGCCACATACTGGAACAATACAATTCAAAAGCCAAACACTACCTTTGTGCATGCTTAAACAAGAACAACATGAGTAATAACCTAGATCGCACCCCAGGAGGCCTATTGTACACCCGCCAATGGAACAACATGCAATATGTTTCAACTGCAGCCTTTCTTCTCACAATTTACTCTGATTATCTTCAAACTTCAAATCAAAAGCTCAATTGCCATAGAGGATTGGTGGGCTCACAAGAAATTTTCTCCTTTGCCAAACAACAGGTTGATTACATCTTGGGTTCTAATCCAATGGCCATGAGCTACTTAGTTGGCTACGGCTCTAACTACCCAAAAAGAGTACATCATAGGGCTGCATCTATTATATCATATAGAAATAACAAGGGATTTATCGGGTGCACGCAAGGTTACGATAATTGGTATGGACAACATGATCCAAACCCAAATGATCTTGTTGGGGCCTTAGTTGGTGGGCCTGATAGCAAGGATCAATTTAGGGATGAGAGGGATAATTACGTACAGACAGAGGCCTGCACTTATAATACGGCACCGTTGGTTGGAATTTTTGCTAAACTACGTGAATTAGAAGGTGATAATTTCTCTGTTAATCAATTTTTAGTTTCATCTAGCTAAATGTGATTTTTATAGGAAATTTTTGGTTTTCATTGAATTGGGGTTTGGTGGCTAAATGATTGTTCAATGTGCCCTAACCCAATTTGTAACCATTCTTATATATGGAAAATATATATATATATATATACACAAAAAAACCAAAGAATAAGTGAAGTTATAATTGAATCTAGTTTTCCTTCGTTGAGGCCTATTGACATTGTATATTTTCCACTTGTATTTTTTTTTTTTTTTTATGGGTTTTGGTTTCGCCCAACAGTAAAAATTTATTTCTACAATAATTTTTTTTTAATATTAATAAATAAATATCGATATATTTTCATGACCTCAAATTTGAAATTTCTCCTCTAAAGGTGGAAACACGCCACTAAATTAATAGATTTTGAGCATATGTAATTCAATTTCAGTAAAGTAATTTTGTGTTCAACACATGAAAATATACCAATTCCTATTTTAAAAAATTTTAAGCTTATTAAAATAAAGGTAAATTTTTATTATTTATTAAAAAAAAAAAATTTTAAAAATAATGTGCCCTTTATTTAGGGGTTTTCATTTTGACCACGACAAACTAAAAAAAAGAAAAAAAAAAAAAGAAGGGACTTATGGTGTTCACGGACATTAGGGGGGCGGTGTGTCTTTTGCCCTGTGATTCTGGAATTTTTATGATCCGGCAAGTTTCTACTGGTTCCTTTAATTGCGGAGTTTTTCTTTTTTCTGCTTCTTCTTCTTACTAGAAGCCAAAACCTGAAAATACCACAGCATCCGCTTTATTAAACCTATAATTTCCGCTGTGAACGGCTACAAACGCGCCACGTAGATAGCAACCCCAATTCGATAATCAAGGAGGATTTAATGCTCTCTTCTTTTCATGACTCTTCTCAAACCTTTTTTTTTGTTTTTTTTAAATCCAAGATTTTTGTCTCGAGGGTCATGCCCATCAGTTAAGGAAGAACCCATTTGTGTTTTGCTTGATACCACGCGCCTTAGCATGATGAAGAGGTTCAAATTATGCTCAAAATTAACAAATTTAAAAGTAAATTTAAACTTCATCAGTTTATTTTACTAGCCCCTTTTATCAAATTTTTGTTTGAACTAATTTGGAGAAGTTCAACTATTTACAATATTAATAAACTTAAAATGAATTTTTCATCGGTTCCAAATTTACTCAATATATTGACAAACTAAAATAGAAATGAAAGGAACGAAAGAAGAGAGAGTGAAAAGAAAAAATCCCAAAAATCTTTCTCTCCAATTTGGAGATAAAGTAAGATAAAATAAAGCCAATGGACGTGATTTTACTAGTTTGCTCTTTCTATCTCTTGTTTAGCTTTTATTTCTTTTTCATGTAAATGTAATATTGAAATTTACAACTTAAATTCTTCTTCTTCCTCCTCTTATGAAAGTTATCCAAACAAAGTTGAGAGAAATCCAGTCTATCCAAACAAAGTGGAGAAAAAAAGTAAATAACTTTCTCTTCTCTTCTCTTCAAACATAATGTTACTTTCAAAAGGAAAATCATTGATCTAATTAACACCCATTATAAGAACATTTTATCAATAAAAAAAACTACTAATGGTATTAATTGTTGAAACAAGTATATATATATATATATAGAAAAATATTCTAGTGAGCATTTGCTGACTTTAAGCTAAAGTAAGCAAAGAACACAAACCCTTGGATTGGAATATTGAGATGAATCTTCCATTAAGTGAATGAGAACAATAATGATATTGGACCGGAAGATGGCACCGGAAGAAAGCACCGGATACATGTACTGTCGCTTACGTGGCACATGATTTATGAATTATTTTAATAGCACAAAAACGTGCGGGAGAAGGTGAGAAAATTTGAAAATTTGAACTCGGACTTCGAGAAAGCCTGCAACATTACAGTGGAGCTTCTCTCTCTCCTAATTGACGCCAAACAAACCCCTGCTTTCTACTTCCACTCCATCTCTCTACAGCTACCACTCCATCTCTCTCTTTCTCTATAACCCTCCATCCTCTCACGCCAAACAAACCCCTGCTTAATTTTGTATTTTTGATTATGGGGTTTCTTCATAACTTAATAACTGATGCAGTGAGGCAATCAATTTTTCATTGGATGTCCGGTTACACCCTCAAATGACTGGGACAACTCTTTAATATAGAAAACTTCAGAAAGATATTGCAATTTGAAATTTTGACCTGTAAAAGCTTCATCAGTTACCTTGCCAGGAACTTCCATGTTGAAAAGTCTTTTAGTAAAGCTCACGGTGTTGATTTAATTATATGTTCTTGTGTTATGTGCTTATGTTGTTATTGATTTTTGCAAATCTAGGTCAGCAATTTCTTTACCATGTTTGTCAAATCAACTTGAAGTCCCTGGTTAATGTTTTCCTTGTGTCTTTTTTATGGAGGAACATTTACATCTTCAATCATTGGTTCATGAAGAGAGGCAGTGAGAGAGAGAGAGAGGCAGTGAGAGGATGGAGGGTTAGAGAGAAAGAGAGAGATGTAGTGGAAGCTGTAGAGAGATGGAGTGGAAGCAGAAAGCAGGGGTTTGTTTGGAGTCAATTAGGAGAGAGAGAAGCTCCACTGTAATGTTGCAGGCTTTCTCGGGGTCCGAGTTCAAAATTTTAAATTTTCTCACCTTCTCCCGCACGTTTTTGTGCTGTTAAAATAATCCATAAATCATGTGCCACGTAAGCGGCACATGTATCCGGTGCTTTCTTCCGGTGCCATCTTCCGGTCCAATATCATTATTGGAATGAGAATCCAAAAGCTTGTGTTATTTGCTGACTTTAACTAAAGTAATCATATGCTGACTAGATCGCTTATATATATATATTCACCTAAACTACATTATACATTAGCTCTTGCAAAACTTACACTACTTATTTCCCACAAAAACTTACCACTTTATGCTGTGTTTGGTAGGAAGGAAAAGTGGGAGGAGGGAAAGGGGAGGAGGGAAAAGTGGAGGGAAGTGTAAATTTGGGTGTGTTTGGTATGGGGGGAAGGGAAAAGGGGAGGGAAATGTGGAAGGAAAAGGGGAGGGATTTTGAGCCTCTTCTCATCCGCCCAAAGTTGGGCGGAAAAGTGGAGGGATTTATGTTTTATGGGGTGAAATGACTTTTTTGCCCTTTAAACATTTTGAAAACCCACAATTGCCCCCCTATATTCTCCAAGCAAGCACCTATACATATATGTCCACGTCCACTGTTTTATATATATATATACACACACACATGTGCGCGCGCACACGTGAAGGCTTCCAAATTATTTTTAATATTTTTATAAATTATTAAAAGCGTTTAAAATATATTTGAATATGAGAGGATAAAATTGTAATTCAATACAATATATCATTTCCCTCCCCCTTGTTTACCAAACACATGGAAGGAAGGAAACCACTTTTCCATCCATCATACCAAACACACAGGGAGGAAAAATGGTTTCCCTCCCCTGAGGAATGAAAGCCCATCCCTCCACTTTTCCTTCCTTTCACTTTTTCATCCCTCCTACCAAACGGAGCATTAGAGTTTTTAATCATCGCCGGTCTGGCGGTACTTTTCATTTTTGCTGGCCATCTTGTACCTATTCTTAATAATTTCAAATTTGGAATTACCCAAAACGGCTTCTACTAATGCATCAAATGAGTTTATAATGGTTTGACTTGCAACTCCTTGCTGGGCTTTCTCTTCAAGCATTCTTTCGAGCTGGGCTTTCTCTTTTGTCATTCTTTCTAATTCTTCCAACACTTTCAAATTCTTCAGCTACATATGGCGCTTTCTTCTCTATTCCTTCGCCATTGTTTCCCTTGCTTGGTTGGTTACATCTCTGAAACACACATCCAAACATGATTGAGCCTGGCGAAATGAGAATCCCAATTCCTAGTTAGGGAATTTCTTACATATGAAAAAGTTGCAATGAGAATTGCTAATGAAAATTGTTCACATGCACTAAAATTTACCATTCAATACTACATTGTTAAGAGAAAATTTTAAAAAAAATAGAGGATAATTTATATTTTTTGTGACAATTAGGAGGCTACCCTATGGCAAATAATAAGTTGATGATGACCTAGACATGACTAAAATACAAAAATGGATAGTTACCGAAGTAGAAATTACGTTGGAGAAAAAGGCACTAACAGTAATGTGAAAGTTATCAATAGGTCACCAGCAATCATAAATATGAAGAATGAAAACAAAGATAACACACATCTCCAAATTGGCAACGAGCCTTGCAAAATGCTTTTAGTTTCTCTTTTCCAAATTGGCCCTAACAGTAATGTGAAAGTTATAAATGTTTTTAACATTTTTATATATACATTCCATACTTGGAATCTAAAGAGAAGATCCCCTGACTTTCGTACAATAAACTAAGCCACTTAGGAAATAATGATTGACTATGCAGTTGAAGCTAACAATCTTTATTTCACCCATCTAGAAATTATCTTGGTAAGGTCGTGTACAAACAATCTTTTAGACTTTTAGACTTCTAGCATGCCCATGCAACTACCAAAAATCATTTTAGTGCAGACAAAAGATATATAACTACTCATAAAAAAATATGAAAATAGGTAATATTTGTTTTCGGATTATATGGATCATTGTCTAGTGCAATGGTATAGGGATGGCAATGGGATGGGATGGGGCGGGGCGGGACAGGACGGGGCGGGTTTTTCACTCCCCCGTCCCCGTTCCCGCTTATAAAATTACTCCCCATCCCCATTCCGTACCCCGGCGGGAAATATAATTGTATCTCCGTCCCCGTTCCCGTCTCCATAGGGGCGGGAATCCCCTTCCCTGCCCCGCCGCTCCACCATTTAAGTAACAAATTTAATATATAATGCACTAAATGTGCTTTCGAGAGGGTTCGAATCCATTACCTCCACTAAAAAGCTTGTATTTTAAGAGTTTAAACTACTAAATTGCATGTTGATTGTAATATATTTTTTAATTAAATATTTTTTCAACGACTCTTGATTATAATATACTTTTAAAATAAATAATCTTTCAACGACTCCCTCAAATGGATCTACTTGAAAAAGCAAGCGCTAAATTAGATATTTTGAAAATTAACCGTTGGATGAGACATTTCGCTTATATACATGATGTATGCCCAAAATCACACTGATCCAAAATCACATTGATCCAATAAGGGATATTTGACTTATTATATAGGAAATATATAAGAATGGTTAGAAAATGTTAGATTATTAGTGAGATCACCGAGATGGGAGAAAATCAAGTAACCAATATTATTAAAAAATTGTTTAAAATGTTAAAATTGATGAGAGAGATATAAAAGTTAGGAGGTCATTAATAATTTAAATTCTATTCTATATTATATATAATAAAATATATGACATATAATTTATATTGGCGGGGATGGGAAATCCCCGTGGGGCAGGGCTGGGCGGAGCATTGTAAACCCATCCCCGCCCCGTACTCTGGGCAAATATTGTTAACCACATCCCCACACCGTACCCCATAAAATTCAAAAATAACCTGCCCCTATAGGGGTGGGGTGGGGCGGGTTCCGTGAGGATGGGGCAAATTATCATCCCTACAATGGTAAATGTTCCTAATTGTCAATCAAGATTACATATATTCGAAACTTGAGAGCAGTCATTTTATGTAATATTAAAAATTAAGACCCTACTCAACTCATCCTTCCCAAAATCCCTAGGAACGAACACTAAGCCTTTCTTTCTTTTTTATCAAATTGCATCATTCCAAACTAGGATATGAATGACAGGCTTGTTCCCAATAATTACTTGGGAATCCAATTTACAAATGGAAAGAGCCATGAACCTATATTAAATTCAGTCATCAGTTTGGAAACCTTCCATGCTAACATTGAAAATATATTGGAACCCATCATCATATATATGGCTGCGAGTTATACGCTAATTAAGTTTACACAAACACAACCTTTGACTCACTTGACCACTCAAATTATAATTACTAATCGGATCACTCATAACATGGCTTACTATACTGTCTTTGCTACAAAAGATCCAATTTCTCATATCTATGTATTCCTTTTTCAAAACATTCTACTACTGCTATTAATAGTTTATCGGCACATGCAGTATCATATATTTGAATAGAAAAATACTTTAGCAGCAGGCACTTTAAACGAAATTAAAAACTATTCTGATGTGTCATGCCTTAAGTAGTGAGGTCTCTCCTTTCAAACTGCTTCCCTTCTTTTCACACACCACTCAAACCATGACACGTTAGGATGATTTTTAATTTCGGGTTAAAGTGTCAGGTGATATAGAATTGTTGATTTGAATATATGTTTTGAGTTCAAGCATATAAAAGAGTATAAAAAATATAAAACTACTAAAATATTTATCCTTTTTTTTATCCATAGAAACCTACCCCATAATGCATATGCTTCTGTAAATACATGTGGATAATTGTATGGTTAAAAATTATGTATAATTGTATGGTTAAAAATTGTGGGTTGTGTAACTAGCCATAGTTACCTAGTTTATGAGAGATTATACATGTGGATATAATATTATTCCATATTATTTTCATTAATTAATTAATTAAATTCACAAATATTCATAAAAATAAGGACTTAGATAAGGAAATTTAAAAAACAAAGATATTATGACTATTAAAATTTTAAAATTCTAAAAATTGGAATTTGTATTTTGGATCCGTGAAGCTCTTTTTAGTTTTTTTTTTTTTTTTTCCTTTTCTATATTAGATAGATCAACCAAGGAAGTGAGCCAGGTTACCCTGATGGGCATGTGGAGACATGCTGTCAACGGCTTGATCAACGACAGCCGTGAGGAGGTGTAGAGGAGAAAATTACGGCCGCTCTTACTGGATTACCGTGTGATCGCGGGAAGTCAAATGACTCAAATTGACGGAGACTCTTGGAGAAAGAGAGAGACAGAGATGCAGTTGTTGTCTAGATGTAACACCGGACAGAACCGAAATGAGCAGTAGTATAGGGACGACACAGGACACGTCTCTGGTTGAATGTCACTTGCCACGTGGAGGTCTAACTGTCTGCCATTTCACCATGACCATGCAAAGACTTAACACTACTCAATTCTCTCCCCTCTACTTTTTTAAGAGCATCTCGGATGTTATATGAAATGCGTCTATCCGAATTTGACATCAATATTCAAATAAATTCAAATAAATTAATCTAGTGAAGGGTCATTTAGGGGGCGTTTGGTTGCCTATAATGTAATGTAATTTAATTGACTGTAAAGTAGATTACAGTGTAATTTGATTACATTGGTAATTTAAATTACATTCCAAATTACATCTCATTTGTTTGGATGAGTAGGGAATGTGAAGTCAGATTACCAGTGTTGTGAAACCCGGACCGGACCGGCCGGTTCAACCGGTTGAACCGGGAACCGGGCCTCTGTCCGGTTGGTTTAACCCATAAAAACCCAGTCATCTCAAAAACCGGCTTCTTTTATTAAAACCGTTTGACCCGGCGGTTAAACCGGCGGTTTTCCGGTTTTATTGGTTTATTAACTGAACCGTCCGGTTTTTTGATAAAATCAAATTTCAGTCAAAAAGACCCAAATGCCCCATATTTTTTTGACAAACCTGTTATGCCTAGAAGGCTAAAACAGTAACTGTACACTAAAACCCTAACTTTAAGTCTTCAATCTTCATTCTTCAATTCGGCAATAACCTCGATTCCCTAATCCCTTTGGAGTTTGGACTGCCATTCATCATTCATCAACGTGAATCCTCAATCCTGATTCCCGAATCCTCAGTTCATCAGTCCTCATAGACTCCGGCACCACGACTCACGAGCTTTCCGGCGGCTGCAGTGATGGCGACGGCGACGGAGACGGAAGCACGGCAAGTTTGGTAGGAAAGTGGGCTTTTGGTGCTTCGGAGGGTTTTGGGGTTGAGGGAGGAGTGATGAAGACTGTATACTTCTGATTCAATAAGAGGTTTCCGAGAAAATGAAGGAAAGATGGTATAGGTTACTTGAAAAGGGGTAGCTTTTTTTTTCTTGGGAGGAGAAGATGACAGTGAGATGATCCGAAATGAGGAAAGAGAGAAAGAAATTATGGGGTGCGCTTTTTGAAGCTTTGAAAGTAAGCAGTTGTGTGTCAGATGTCTATCCTTATTCCTTAGTATATATATTTTATATGGAGGAAAAGCTGTTTGGGTGGATGAAATCTTATCTCATAAAGTCATATGCTGATCACGTGATATGAATTATATATCTTTACACCTCATGCCATGCCACGTGGTTCGCCCTATCTCTAGTTTCATTGGAGCTTTTTAATATTTAATTAATCAATAATTTAAATAATGACATGTAGATATTCCTTACTTTAGAAAAGCACAGAGTTTAGAATAAATATTTGGGATTTATTTAACCCTTATTTTTTCTTAAATTATTAACTTTGCCCCATTTTTCTCTCAAGGCCGTAATTTTGGTATGTGCAAGTTGCATGATGCAACGCAACAAAAATGGAATAATAAAGAGGTTGCATGATTTATTTAAGTTTAACCCTTAGTATTTATTTTTTTTCTTAGGCACAAAGTACTTTTTTATTTTTTTACTTTTTTAAAATAAATAATATTTAATTTCAAACTTGATGTGTTGGTGAACTTTTGAATCATATATGTTAGCATTTTAGCAATATGTTATTAGCATTATGCATTGTTGAGATATTGATATATTGACATTTTGTGTGATTAGAAATTATAATTTATAAAGAATAGAGATACTTCTTAAAAAAAATTTAGAACTTTTAATCTTTTATAGGATTTATTTCTATATATTTTTTTAAGGTTTTTATTTTTTAATAAATAATAAATATATTTTTTTTATTAATTAATATATTTAATTATTTATGACGTCATGATGACGTCACGGTTCAACCCGACGGTTCAACCGGTAATTTAATTAACTGTAAAGTAGATGATATTACATAACCCAGAATAACATTACATTACCAAGAAATGCGTTTGGATAGCCATGTAATTTAATTGACTGTAAAGTAGATTACATTACATAACTCAAAATACATTGGTTGAAGTCTGCAATCCATTTTACAGCCTTTCTTCATGATAGATTACATCCGTAAAGAGGATTACATTCGCTCCATAATAGGAATGGCAATGGGGCGGGGCGGGGCGGGTTTTCTGCTACCCCGTCCCCGTCCGCGATAAGAAAAACACTCCCTATCCCCGCCCCCCGCCGGGGTATAGAATGGTAGCCTCATCCCCGCCCCGCTCATTTTCCCCGCCCCGCAGGGATTCCCCATCCCCGCCCCGTTTTCATTAAAATAATTAATACAAGTGTGTAGTGAGGTTCGAACCCAGAACCTCATGCCTTTTATGAAAATGCCTTACCACTAAGCTATGTATAACATTATGTTTCTAAGTTGTGATATATAATATTTAACCTTATTACATATTAACCTTATTTCATATTCTTTTATATGATATATAATATATAATATTTAACTTTATTTCATATTCTCTTATAAATCTAAACTGCTTAGCCCAATTTTGAAAAAACTTTTGATCGACTAAAATGCCCTCGCATTAAATGTTAATGGCCCTTTTACCCTCTAGCAATATTAATTACATGAAGTTTATCTTTAATTCATTTTTTAAGAGTCATATTTTCAATTAATTTCCTAATTCAACAAGGTATCAACAAAGTTTGTTATTTTTTTAGTGTTTTGAATATTAAAAAAAAATAACAATAAGTTTTATCGAATAAAGAGAGAATTAACAATAAATTACATGAACATCTTTAATTCCTTTTTTAAGAGTCATATTTTCAATTAATTTCTTAATTCAACAAGGTGCTAAGCGCGCGCGTGCGCGGACACACACAAAGTCTATATACACACGGACACATTGTACATATAAATTTACACGCATTCAAGCATTAATATCTTGCATTACATGATACAATATGTAGCCGTTCCGTTTCTTCCTGTGACATTTTAAAAAACAACCGTTGGATGAGATGTTCCGCTTATGTAAGACATGCATGAAAAAAATCATGTTGATCCAACGGTCATTTTTTTCTAAATGCCATATTTCTTAAAAAAATTATGATATTAAATTTGCATAGTTTAAACAATTTAAATGTTTTTCTCAAAAACCAATCGTCAGATCTATGTGATTTTTTGCATACACAATGTGTTTATGTGGAACATCTTATCCAACGGTCGGTTTCGTAAAATAGAAACCCCATGTTAACATTTGTACAATATGAATAAGAACTATATGATACACAAGTTTAAACAATTTAAATGTTTTCTCAACAACCAATCGTCGGATCTATGTGATTTTTTCTATGCACAATGTGCATATATGGAACATCTTATCCAACGGTCGGTTTTACAAAATATCACTCCTACGTTAACATTTGTACAATATGAATAAGAATCATATGATACAAAGTTTAGATGAAACCAACATAAGTAATTTTTGTTATAATGGATAAGGTCAACTGACGGTTGGATCGCTATGATTTTTTGCAAGCATGGTAAAAAATTTATTGTTAGTTCTGTCTTTATTGGATAAATTTTTTTGTTATTTTTTTTAATATTCAAAACACTAAAAAAATAACAAACTTTGTTGATACCTTGTTCAATTAGGAAATTAATTGAAAATATGACTCTTAAAAAAGGAATTAAATATAAACTTCATGTAATTAATATCGCAAGAGGGTAAAGGGGTCATTAACATTTAATGCGAGGGCATTTTAATCGATCAAAAGTTTTTTCAAAATTGGGTCTTTTATAAGTAGTATAGAATATAGATTTATAAAAATATATGAAATAAAGTTAAATATTCTATATCACAACTTAGAATCATAAGGTTATACATTACTTAGTGGTAAGGCATTTTAATAAAAAGCATGAGGTTGTAGGTTCGAACCTCTCTACATATTTGTATTAATTATTTTGATGAAAATGAATCGGGGATGGGGAATCCCCGCGGGGCGGGAAACGAGGAATCCCCGTGGGGCGGGGAAAATGAGCGGGGCGGAGCGGGGCAACGGGGTGGGGCATGATAAACCCGTCCCCGCCCCGTACCCGGCGGGGCAAACTTTTATTGCCCCATCCCTGCCCCGTACCCCGCAAACTTCAAAAAAAACCCGCCCCTGTAGGGGCGGGGCAGGGCGGGTCCCCGCAGGGATGGGGAAAATTGCCATCTCTACTCCATAACGCGCCAAACATGATTTAAGGTATGTAATGTAATCTGATATTACATTACATAGCACTTTACACCCAACCAAACGCCCCCTTAGAGTATCAAATTTTTATAATTACATCACTTGGTGTCAAATTTGACACCTTAAATGGTATTTATCATTGTGCTCGAACATACTTCTCTTCAAAAAACTGAAAAATACTGCACTTCGCTAACAAACAACAGTAATAAAAACATCATCAATAAAACTAGTAAAAATTAAAGTATATACTTTAATTTTACCTGTATTATTTATACACTAGCTCTTACAAAAATTACACCCCTTCCTTTCCACTAAAACTGACTACTTTTGAGTTTTGAGTTTTTAATCGTTGCCCGTTTTAATCTATTTTTCATTTTTTTTGGTTCGTCTTATACTTGTTCTTAACATATTCAATGTTAGAATCATCCAAATTGGTCTCTTCTGTAGCATCAAATGCCTTGTCAATTGTCTGACTGGCAACTCCTTGCTGGGCTTTCTCTTCAAGCACTCTTTCATGCTGGGCTTTCTCTTCTGCCACTCTTTCGAATTCTTCAGCTGTAGATGGTGCTTTCACCTCTACTCCATGGCCATTGTTTCCCTTCCTTGCTTGGCTGTATCTCTGAAACACGAATCCAAACATGACTGAGCTTCGAGAAATGACAATCCCAATTCAAAGTTATAGAATTTCTTACATCGGAAAAAGTTGTAATGAGAATTGCCAGTGAAAATATAAAGGTACTCATTAAAGATATTGAGGAAATGATCGACTAGTGAAATTACCCTGATGAGCTTGTGGAGGAGACATGTTGTCGAGGGCTTGATCAACGACGGTCGTGAGGAGGTGTAGAGGAGAAAAATATGGCAGCCCATACTGGATTTACCGTGTGATCGTCGGGAAGTCAAACTGAAGGATCGAGACTGTAGGGGAGAGAGAGAGAGAGAGAGAGAGAGATAGATATTGTGTATTTGTAACACAAACGGAAACGAAAGGCGGATGGATTAGCATGGAGATGATAGAGGACACATATCTGGTTGAGTTTCACTTGCCACGTGGTGGTCTAGCTGTCTGCCATTTCATCATGACCATGCAAGCATATAATACTGCTCAATTCCCTCTGTTTTACTTAATTTGAGCATGCATCACCATAATCCAAGATTCATTTGTGTAAGTTATATTTTTTAAAAAAATAAAAAGATATAATTTTAATAATATAAAATATCAATAATAAAAAATGTTGAGATAGCAAAATTTTTTTTAAAAAAAATAATCATCAATCATTTATACAACTAAAAATAAAAAATGATAACTTAATCAAACAATTTTAAATAACTGACATGTAATGATGAGCTCCATTTAATTTGGATTGTGCAATGGAAACTTTAGCAATATTATATATATATATATATATATACTCTTTTTATTATGAGGATGTACTGAAATAGAGTATGTGCGAAAATTATCTATAAGTTGTTAGATTCGGAAATAGACAATTAAAACAA
>JAESVK010001228.1:659846-687508 GCA_017140935.1 Hamamelis virginiana
TATATATATATATATATATATATATATATATATATATATATATATTCCTTTTATTGTGAGGACGTACTGAAATAGAGTGTGTGAAAATTACCTATAAGTTGTTAAATTCGGAAATAAACAATTAAAATAACGAAAATGCTTTTAAAAATAGAGGGCGTTCAATGGTGTAACACCATATAGGACGTCCGCACATAAATTATTTCAAAACATACTGGTAAAATAATTTATACATATGAAAATGTAAAAAATATTACGCGTATAATATTTTTGTCTTTCTCATATAAGAGACGTGGATAAAAAATGGCAGTCATAACATTTCAATGGATAAAAAATGGCATTGAATCACGTATTGGTATGTGATTATATATAAAGAGTCAAACATGATTGCAGCAAATTATGAATTACTAATTACAGATAAATTTAAATAATTTCCAAACATTGATTTAATGGGATCTCCATCACTCAAATTGAAAGTATTGGACAACAAAAATTATAAAAGCCTCACGATAACAGGTTAACAACCATAGAAAGTCTGGCTGTTTGAGCGGTTCCGTTTTCGGATCAAATTGAAAATTTTGGTTTGTATCTTTTATAAATCAGATCATACCAATTAAAATATTAAACCAAATCAAATCAAACTAATCATTCCGGTTTGGTTTGGGCAGTTTGACCAGTTTTGAAATTTTTTTTTTTTATATTTTTTTTTCACTACTTTCATGCTTCTAGCTTTCAATTTTGGGTCTTTAACCCTATACATGCAATGTAGACAATCAAATTCTTGTACGTTCAGAATGTAAAAAAATAAAAATAATAAATCTGTTTTGGGGCTTAATTTTGGCCACTGAACTCCTTGAAAATCCTTAACTCTTATTGAAATATTAATTATATTATGTACCTCTTTAGTTTACAAAAGTATAAAATATTATCAAATATATGAAAGATTTATATAGTTAGGATTATTCAGCTGTGCACCAAAAATTCAAAATGAATCGTTTAAATTTTAAAGGTTGTAAAATATATATATATACCGGTTTGGTCAAATTTATAATGGTTTGAAAATTGCCTAAACCGAACGAAACAAAACCAATAAAAAAAATCAAACCAACTGAAACCAAATTACTAAAAAAAAACCATACCAAATCAAACCAATCTTTTGATTTGGTTTGATTTTTCAATTTAGTTAGATTTTTGAATACCCCTAAGTAGACATCTTTCTTAAAGTGAAAACACTTTACTGCCATTTTCGCTATGTTTATATGTATCCGCATCTTTGACTTTTGGAAGTGACACTGATTTGGTGTTTTCGTGTGATTTAGTCAATCAAAAAAAATAAAAAGTGAGGGCACAGTGCAACGAAGGACTGCACCACATAAGATCCCAACCCACAGCTTCTTCTCTGCTAGGGTTTTTTACTGACATTTTCGTGCCGCTGATTCTCACTCTAACTCACTGTCATTTCTTTCTCTCTCCTCAAAATCCATGGAATCCACCGGAGGTGACAACGCCTCTCGGATTCGTGGCACCATCGAGAGCTTGAAGGCTTCGAAAACCGACATAGAGCATCAAATATCAATTCTCGAAGCTCAGCTTCGTGAGATTGATTCAAAAGACGACATCGTTTCCAACGGCAACCATCCTTCATCAACATCGACCGCAGCCGATTCAGGCCACGCTTATGTATTAACTCCAGATATGATCTATAGATACAGTCGCCATCTGTTGCTTCCCTCCTTTGGAGTTCAAGGTTTTGTTTTATTTCATTTTCATATATCTGTAATTTATATATATATATATATATGTATGTATGTTGCACTCTGTTACTGCTTGAATCTGAATTGTTGTCTTGAATTGATTTAAACTCACTGAATCATGAAATTCTATTGATTTGGAGAATTTGTATTTCAAAATCACCATGTAACCCTATACGCCTACCTACTAGATACATACATGCAGAAATACACACACATATGTATGTATGTATATATATTTGTCTAATTGAACTGCCTGGTTGGCTGTAGGGCAGTCAAATCTCTTGAAGTCTTCGATTTTAGTTGTTGGAGCAGGAGGGTTGGGCTCGCCGGCTCTATTATATCTCGCAGCTTGTGGCGTTGGTAAGATGTCATGCTCTAAAGAAAGCTTAACATACAGATATTATGGTTTCCAACTTGGGATTTTGTTTAAAGTCTGATTAGCTCAGTCAAAGTTATTTAGAGTTGAGTTTTGTTGACATGATAATCAAAACAGTTTTATGAGATTCATAGTTGATAGATGGGTGCTTGAATTGAATCCTACTCATTATCATTTCTTACTGCAGTTGAAATTTTCTGGTTTTGAAACTCACTTCTTTTGGTGGTTTTTTTCTTTTTTCTTTTTTCTTTTTAGGTTGCATTGGTATAGTCGATCATGATGTAGTTGAGCTTAATAATCTGCACAGGCAGGTAAGTATTTGAGATATGCACTAAAATTATCATTGTGGCTTTTAGCTAGTATATCATAATGGATAACATAATGTTATTATAACTGTATGCTAGCTTATCCCACAATGATATGGTTGAGTTCTTTTTTTTTTTTTTACCTACCTTTTGGAAAAGGTATACAATTTTGCGTCTCCAAAATAGCGCCAACAATTGTTAACAAGCATGTCATTCCAAGAAATTTGCAACATGCAAACCAGGTTTTAAATGGGTCTGATTCTGTGTGACGAATGAATCTTCTTCTTCTAACTCCTATCATCGCTTTTCAGATTATCCACACTGAAGCATATATTGGTCAGTCAAAAGTGAAATCTGCTGCTGCTGCCTGTCGCTCGTATGTAACACTTTCTTGATTATCCATGCACTTCTATGAAAATACGTTATCTAATCTGCAGTTTCTGGATTTCGGACTCTAGAGTTTGGACATGTATTTTGTGAAGGATTATCTCACCTTTACTTGTCATGGGGACTCTCTTGAAGAGTCTATTGTATTGTTATTCTTTCTCTTGTATCTTATGTAGATTTTTATCTCAGGATCAACTCTACTATTGAGATCGTGGAACACAAAGAAGCTTTACGCACATCCAATGCTTTGGAAATTTTGAGCAAGTATCCTTGGAAAAAAATGGTGTTTATCTCCTATTTAACTTTTCTTTTTTTGGTGAATACAGCTGAAATATTATGGTTCCCATGACTTCTTGCATTTCCCAGATATGACATAGTAATAGATGCAACAGACAATGTTCCCAGCCGTTACATGATCAGTGATTGTTGCGTGGTGTTGGGGAAGGTAAACTGCTTCAATAGGGTGCTTGTACTACTAGTTATTGCACAAAGATGTAATACAGTGAATTATAATAGTGACTTATGTATTTGTGTACCATGGAATAATCAACTTTACTGAAGTGATATTTAGCTAATGCGGTTGTTCCGGACTCTTAATGCCTCTCTTGATGTGTTTGTTCCCTTAGACTCTTGGTACCTCTCTGGATGGTCTCAGTTTTTAAATATTTAAAAATAACTCCTTTTTACAGTGCTTTCCAAACTGAAAGGGGTACTGTGCTTTTTTTTTTTTTTTGTTTTCCTGCATTTTCAGTATATTATGGTCAAGGTCTAATTTTACATCTATTTTCTGTCATAAAATAAAAATATGAAATGAAAAGAATAAAGAGAAGAAAAATCGCTTGCTATTGGCATGAGGCGTGATGGTGCGTTGTGCATGCAGAATAGCACACCACTGTCTGATAGTTTCATTTAAATAAACAAAATTAATAGTCTTAGATTGCTCTGTTAGATCTAAATAACAGCTCCGGGCATGCTTGTGTCAGTTATAACTTGAAAAGAAAAAGTAGTTGTATTTCGAACTTTTCTTTCTAGTATTAATAAGTTCTGTGTTTATACATGCAGCCTCTTGTATCAGGTGCTGCTCTGGGATTGGAAGGGCAGGTATGCCATGTGACAACAGTTTACTCTGTTGTTCTACTCTGAATATTAAATTTACGTAATGTTTACTGTTTACTTATATTACGCAAGTTCCTAGCATAACTGCATGACCCATTTTATTTTGTATAGCTCACAGTTTACAATTACAATGGGGGTCCATGCTATCGATGCCTATTTCCAATTCCACCACCTACAACGGCATGCCAGAGATGCTCTGACAGTGGAGTCCTAGGAGTAGGTAAGTTACTGTTTCTTGTCTTTAAACCAGCCAACTTAAATTACTGGTTACTATGTTCTGTAGTAAAGCATGGAAATTTTTTAAGTATTAAGAGGGATTTTCCCTTTTTATCTTTCTTTTGTTCTAACTAGGTAAGAAAGTCAAATGGGAAGATCATAACCTGGATGTTGGCAGGAAATTATATTAGGAATGTTTGTTTAATTTAGCCGCATTGATATTGCTATCACAGACCAAAGAAGGATAAAAGGCATTTGATCATGAACTTTGAAATATGCATTAGTGTGCCAGTTTTCGATGTTAGGAAAATGTGTATTCAGGTATCTTCAGTCTAGTCATTTCTTACCTAGTTTCAAATCTACCTTTCATTTTTTTGATTTTTTCCTGGTGTTGTAGTAGTTTTAATTTTTAGTTTTAAAGATGCTCCAGGTTTCACTCTTTTGTTTTATTTTTATTTCACAATATCTCTGACATATTTCGACAGAGAAATTACACCTTTTTTTATTTCTTTTTTCAGTTCCTGGTATCGTTGGTTGTCTCCAAGCCTTAGAGGCTATAAAGATTGCAAGTGCTGTTGGTGAACCACTGTCAGGACGAATGCTTCTATTTGATGCATTGTCGGCACGGATTCGTATTGTATGTTTCATGTTCCGTATCTTTGAACACTTCTTTTTTTAAAAATTTTAGGTATCATAAGCGTGCTTTCCTGTTCTTTTTTCTTCTGGAGAATAATCCGATCTGTCAATTTTTTTATTGGTTGGGCTTACAGTTCAGCTTTAACAAATCAAATTTGGTTTACTGAATTGGGTTCGTGTGTGAATGAGATTGTTAGACTGGGGGAATTGAGTTTCTCGTACAAGGGTTCTTGATGTTCGTAAGAAATAATAACCCTTCCGGTGATGGTGATGAATAGGCCATACTTTGTTGACAATATGTAACCATGTGGACGTGGAGAGCTTGGACTACAGATCACATTATATATTTATATCAAGGATGAGAGACTAGTTTTCTGGCTGTAGTTTTCGTCAACAAATAACAATATGAAATTGTTGTTCTAACTAGGCTGGTTGGTCCACCTTTGATGGTTTCACTGCCATATTAATTGAAGTTAATTGTGACTTTTATCTTTTAAAAAATGCCATTTCTTTTATTGATGTGTACGGTAATCTTTGTTTTTTATCGTCTTTAGTTATTTTATCTATTGTTTAGATAAGAGGATGGTTGTCAGGTATTTATCACTTCTCTAGTTGACTTATTAAATATTTCCTTATATTATCAATGTGCTTCTTGATGAGAATTTTGGTTTTATGATTTAGGAAAAAAAAAAACACTATTATAGTAATTAATGGCGAAATGGAATTAGATTTAATGGGAGCCGATCGCGACTGCCCACTTTTTTTACAAGGGTTCAGATTTTATGAAATAAGTATTTATATTCATATCACAATAGTTTTTGAAGAAGCAAGAATGGATTTAGATTTATGGAAGCTGAACTGGATTGCCCACTTCAGCCAAGCTTTGATTTTGTTTTAACAATGTTCTAATCAATTACTCATTTGACTTTCTAGTTGAGATGTTGCATTTCTGGTATCAATCCTGGATTTTAAATTCATTTCTAGTACTAATTCCATAGTATCACATTGCATAGGTCAAGATTAGAGGGAGATCATCACAATGTGAAGTTTGTGGAGAAAATTCAGCGTTTACCCAACAGCAATTTCGAGATTTTGACTATGAGAAGTTCACTCAGTCTCCACTCTCCACGGTATTTTTATCTTCTCTTACTTGCCTATTGTTGTCAACTACAATTTGTGCTCACTCGTTGTATTTTCTTTCTTTCTTTTCACCCCCATTGCAAGTGGGACATCTTATCCGAAAAAAATAAAATAAAAAAATTGTGTCTTGATATCTGTTCTTAAAAATATAATGTGTTACATTTTGTTGATTGTGTTGACCCCTGCAGTATTCATCTTATTTGATTTTTAGAAATGGACAAAGCTTCGTCAAGTTAAGCTTTATAATTATCCCAATAGATTCATGAATAGCACTTCCTCATGGTCTACCATGGTATAATAATTTAAATGCTGAAATGGAAATGGGAAAGACTTAGATCTGTCAGATCAGGCTCTCTCTCTCTCTCTCTAATCCATAGTTTCATCTTGATAGTTTTCATGGTATTGAATAAATGTACAGATGCTGCTTTTGCTAATAAACCTGCAGA
Source organism: Hamamelis virginiana (assembly GCA_017140935.1). Taxonomy (NCBI): domain Eukaryota; kingdom Viridiplantae; phylum Streptophyta; class Magnoliopsida; order Saxifragales; family Hamamelidaceae; genus Hamamelis; species Hamamelis virginiana. The sequence continues at coordinate 666,220 of JAESVK010001228.1, forward strand.
TCTATCATGTTATATTATAGAATTGTTTGTGCATTTTCTCCTTCCAAGGTGGGACAGATGTATGTGATTCAAGAAAAAGCTGGATATCCACCAAAATCTATTTCAATGGTTTCAAAACCATATGTTAATTATCGTTGGAATAAATTTTAGAGTATGCCACTCCCACATAATGGAAAAATGGTAAACATTTATTGTACGATGAGGCTGAAAAGAATAAAGGCTGAGGAAGTAGGAGAAGACACGATTACCAATGGTATTATTTATAATCATCTAACAGCAAATGTGGCCTTAGATAGAGCTGAATGGCAGAAAAGTTGTGTATCTGATCCAAAGTAGTTTGAATTCAAGGCTTGGTTGTCTTGAGTTGAGATTGGTTGACTGTTTTTCAGATCCCACCTTTTACAATTTATATTTGCATTATTCTCTACCCAAGTTTAATGTGTTATACATGAATATTTCCCTGATTTTCTAAATACAGTCCAACTTGCCAGCTATTGTACTATGTGGTAGTAAAGAGGTTAACATCTAACTTCTAGATACCAAAGCTCACTTCTATATAAATATTTACTTAACAAAGAGAAATAGTTTTTTTATGTCCTTTGAATCTAATGTACGACTTTCTAAATGAATGCAGTCTCCTTTGAAGTTAAACCTGCTTCCAACAGATCACAGAATAAGCAGTAAAGAGTATAGTGAAAGAGTTGCGAAGGGGGAAGCCCACGTATTGGTGGACGTACGACCAACACACCACTTTAAGATAGTATCTCTTCCCAATTCCTTGAACATTCCTCTGTCGAGTTTGGAGGCTAGGTTGCTTGAAATCTCTTCAGCCTTGAAGGAAGAGGAGCATAAAGGTACAGGTTCTGGTTCGAGTGCCCATCTATATGTAATATGTAGAAGAGGTAATGATTCACAGAGGGCCATTCAGTACCTCCACAAGACGGGGTTCACTTCAGCAAGGGATATAATTGGTGGACTGGAGTCCTGGGCACATGATGTGGATCCAAACTTTCCAACCTACTAGTAGTCTCGTTCATTCTTAAATGTCTGAGCAATTTGAATGTTATACTTATTTTGGTTGAATGACAAAAACAGCAAATAGTGGCGTTTGCCATTGCTCTGCAGCTGTATTTTTTCCAGGAAAGCCATTGCACTGCTGATTGATGATTCAGCTGCTGTTTTGATAATTTCATGACCATTATCCTATTGAATATTGGTTCTGTACTCTTATTAAAAATTGGAAGACTTGGGAATGGCCCCTCCAGCATGGAATAATTAATCTTCAGACTATGATGCTTGTGACAAGCCGTTGGAATCCTCTAACCGCGAATAATTATTCTGCAGTCGTGTCAACTTTTCAGCATGGAATTATGGAAATGGCTAAAATTGTGTTGCAATAATGTGGCTGCAGCACGAAATATGTTCACTTTGGTCATGAAAGTATCTGCACTTTCCATGAATGTCCTCATAGTGGTGTCAAAATGGACAGGTCACACATTTGGTCCACTGACCGGTCCTATAAATTAATGGATCAGGGCCAATCCGGTCCGATAACAAATGGATTGGGCTGATCTAAACCATAGTAAAAGGATTGGATTGGGCTAAGTTTTTTTTCAATGGGCCGGCCCGATCCAACAGATAAATGGTCCAAACTGATCCGCTGGTCCGTACCGATCTGTCCAATAGCCCGTTTGGACCGATCCATTGACCCGTTAGCCTGATCCGGTCCAGTCCATTAGCACGATCCAATCCGATCCATTAGTCCGATTCGGCCCATTACCTTAGTGGATCAGTCTAATGGACCAAATTGGACATGTCTTTTGCCTCTTATTGGACTGGCACAATCCGGTCCGATAGCTTAACGGACCAAGCCCAATCCGAACCAATAGTCTGTTAGCCCATTTCCTTAACGGGCCGGGCCGGCCCAATCCGCTCATTTTGACAGCACTTCCTCCTCGGATGAGGCACTCCTTCAATTCTGCCTAGTGACCCCAAGCTAAGTAGCTTTAAGCCTAGTCGGGCAGCAGTCCACTGGTTTGCCCATTCCAAGTTGTGGCTTTGGACCATTTGATAAGGGCTTGCACCTCACGGCTCTTAGATTGAGGGCATATTTGGGAGCCGCAACGCCCTCGAACTGTACAGAAGCTTGTTTTTGGTTGAACAATAAAGCCTAACCCTGGCTATTATGAATGATTAAGGCAAGAATTATATTCATTTTTAGCATAGAATAAATATATTGGTGTTATATAATAAAGTAATAAATCCAAAACTTTTTAGACAATTTCTTGTATCTAATTATTTATCTGGTTAATGGGGGAAGATGCTGGAATTGGGCGTATGAGGACATGAATATGATCTTCCCTTCCATATATTTTGGACTTGGTTGACAATCTAGCCAGAACAGCCATGTAATTTCTTGGCTGTCCAAACCAAATTTCCTCTCAAGTATGTAGATGTGGTAATATAAGAAATCTATCATAAAATTTCTGAGTTTTGACCACAAATATTCCCTCCAAATGCAGAGTGGTCTGTTGGAACATGACTTTTGCTTAAGACACCCAGAATAATTGAAACTAGGCTGGTTTGGGTTATGTTTATTTTGATAAAAAAAACATAACCCTCTCACTAACGAGGTTCCTCCTCATTATCAGAGCTTAGTAGAGAGTCAATCATGTTCAAGAAAAAAAAGAAAATTATTAAAACAAATTTAAAAAAAAAAAAGGAAAGAGAAAGATGGTTAGGGTACCTATCTTAAGTAGGCTGCATGGTTGATTGGTACCCTTAAAAAAAAGGATCCTCTTCATTAGAAGCCATAACAATGATCAGTTCTTCACTAACATTTTATGTTTTCATCATTAGAGTAGGTGAGAGTAAACTCTTTCTTTGGACATCACACAAAAATGAAGCAATTTTTTTTACAGCATTTTTAATGGGTTCACTTTGTCTTTCACAGAATTAGGAGTTTTTTACTTCATTTCATGCTAGTAATGAAAACCAAGGAAATTGGTCAAAAGAAACCAAAAAATAATCCTATTCATTTGTAATCCACGCATTCCCACACTCAACCATTGTCCCGTTTCTCATAATCATAATCAGTGCTTACCCGAAATAACCTGAGCAAAAGCCAAGCATTATGTGTCAAAATTTGAAGATGAAGATAAAGATGATGCATCCCTCACCATCCAACAAGTAGAAGCTTCAAAAGAGCCATCCTGATATAGAGACCATTCTTTGCTTGTCGGAAATAGGCAGCCCTCGGATCAGCATCAACATCCACAGTTATCTGCATTACATGAAAATTAATAATTTTAAAACCAATGATTACATCAGGAAAAAATGAGTGCAGAGTGCACTATAGTTTAACATCACGTGCTTTACCTCATCAAGCCTTGGGAGTGGGTGCATGACCACAGCATGTTTCTGCATTACACCCAGCACATCCTGATCCACAATGTACTTGCCTCGGGCTTCTTCGTAAAGGTCAACCCTCTCTCCAAACCGTTCCCGTTGAATGCGAGTTTGATACACCACATCACACTCAGAAGCCACTTCCATTAGATCGGCACTTTCTTCCCATTCAACTCCCTTTGATGTCAAATATTCTTTTATGTCATCCTAGAAAAGACAATAAAATATGAAAGACCAAGCCTCTAAATTTCCTGAACTTTCTCTTACTTCTCTTTTTACCTTATTATGAAAAATCAACAAAAATAAATAAGAAAAGTTACAAAAGTGTCTTCACTGATTAATGGTTGTTTAAGTTCAGGGTGCAAAAAACAGAAGGCTTATTGGTTATTTATGTGCCTTTTCTTTCTTACCTTCATCTTCACCACATCAGGAGAGACAAAGTATATTTTCACATCTTGGTACTTGGCAAGCAAATAGGCAAGTGAGCGGACCGTCCTCCCATTCGCAAGATCTCCAACAAGACCAACTTTAATGCCATCCAGTTTTCCTATCTCTCTCTCAATGGTGTATACATCTAAAAGAGCCTGTTTAGTGTACAAAAAGGAGTAGCTTTGAAGTTATGGGTGAAATTAGTAATCGCCAAATGAAATAGACAAAATAATTAAAATATATAAATATATAAATATATATATATATATATATATATATATATATAATTTTAACAAATCATCACAATTTACTGGACTGGACACAAAACTCCATAAAATAAAGACGATTAATAAATAAATAAATAACTCAGAGATATACTAGAGAGAAGTGAGAATGGCCTTAAAAGCCCAAAGAAAATGTATTCTGCACACACGGAACAAGCTTAATGCAATCAAAACAATGCATATGGAGAGCGTTACAAGATTTTATCTCACATCTATGGTTGATGGTAGACCTCGGATGAGATGCAATCAGCATGCTGCTAGCCTGCAACCATCCGTTGCTAAGCAATTAACCTATTCAATGAACTTTTGAACCGAAATAACTTTCTCCTGTTCATGTTTCTAGCCATTGGATCAAATCCCAAATCTTTTAATGGTTACTTCATGTGAGTACATTGTACTACAAAGATGTTGTACGAGCATAAATTTCCACACCAGGACCTACGGGCTAACCATAATGATAATTTTACCAACCAGAATTCTTTGAACCCACTTCCAAGACGAATACAAACCATATTAAATTTATTACTCCTTGTATGAAGGGTTGCATCAAAGTGCAATGTCCAGAAAAACATCAAGTAACAGTAGGTGTCCAATCACTGGTTATACCTCCTCATATCTATGTACTAAACATCTATTCACATTCAATACAGTTTGGTTGTAGTTTGAAGCATGCAATCTACTATAAATATTTTATTTTCAATGATTCAACAATGGTGAAACTTACAATAACCAAGATTGAACCAAAACCTTGAATTCAACAAGAGGCAGTTGGATGCCAATACTCGATCCTAGGACTCAAACCCTATATCTTAGAATCTCAACCAGCTAGGCTGAGGTGGGAGTAGCATTTTCTCATAAAATTACCATTTTTTGAGAATTTTGTCAAGTCAAAAGGAAATATGATAAAAACATAAACGAATACTAAAAGTAAAAGGGCCACTAGTAAACCTTAAATTCCTTCCATCCTCTGCCCATTACAGTATCGATCATGATAGACCGCGAGAATTTGAGTTAGGCAGTTAAGCCAAAAAGAACTGCAGTACTTATATCCTCTGCCCACAGTAGTATCATGATAGGGTGTGAGAGAATTTGAGTTATGCACTTGAGTCAAAAAGAAATGCAGTATAAATGTGATAGGGATATACACAGTTCTTCCCTGTGTACAAATTGGGTTAATTTACGAGCTATTAAGCCACATGTTTTTTAATGATTGACACAGGCAACAAGTTATAAGCACACGAGCAAGAATCTTACGCCTCAAAACAAGTTTTAAGGAGCTTTACAAATCACATGATCCCCATTTCCACATACATTGTTGATTAATTCTTCTGTTAACTAAAATACTCACAGATTCAAGGCTCTGCCATTAAACCTGTAGCCCTAAAGCTTGCCTTGTTACAACTACCCCAACCCTTGAAACATAGTTCAGATAAGGGAATCCACAAATATAAATTCAATTTGCCTTTCTTTGATCCCATTTAGATTTTTTCCTGACAGCTAATAAAGAATATTGTACATTGCTAAAAACAACAAATCTTGAGTTAGGATCTCAATTAAGAGAAAGGTATAAAAAAAAATAAAGAATTAAAATCATAAGTTAACTTCAAGGACAAACAATCAGGTTACATAGATATATCATCACATCTATGCATTTATCCATCTAGAAGTATATTGGAATATCCAATTTTTCAGAAACTAGATGCCCCTTCTTGTAAAATCATTTAAAAGGTCAGTCCAGCAAAAGAAAGCATTGGTGGAATCTTGGGTACTAAATTATGTCAAAATATGATATTGACACACATTAGATAATCAAAATGTACAAAAAGACTATTAAAAAAATAACACGATATTGTCAAAGGACTACTAAATTACTTAAACTAATAGACCTTGAGTCTCATCAACATGGCCATCTATCTATTGTCTCATTCTTTCCGAAGCGTAGGTGATAGATAGAAAAAAAAAAAAAAAAAGCCTAGCTCAACAAGTTATTATAGAGAATAAAAGAATAAGCAGTATTTGTTTCAGAGCAAGTGCAAAAATCATCATGTGAATGGTCCTCCACAAAAATAAACATTGAAAACTTTACAAACTGTGTCAAGCAAGCAATTTTGATAATTCCCCAAATAATTGAAACGAAGAAAATTTTGTGCACACCTGTGTTGGATGCTGGCCTGGACCATCTCCTGCATTAATAATAGGAATGCCTGCTGTGGCTGCTGCTCTTCTGGCAGCACCACTTTCAAAGTGCCTCATCACAATTATATCTGAGTACCCTTCAACCGTTCTTATAGTATCTGCAAATCAAGATCCAAAATTATAACCAAAATACAGTAGAATCACCTCAAAAACCCATAAAGTAAATGAAAATAAGCACCTTCAAGCGTCTCTCCTTTTGCTGCCGATGAAAACTCCCGTGCATTCTCTGTTGTCAAAACTTCCCCACCCAACCGTTTCATGGCAGATTCAAATGAAAGCCTAGTTCTTGTGGAGGGCTCGTAAAAGAGGGTAGCCATTAGGTAACCCTTAAGAATTTGACTTCCGGGTGACTTCTTTTCAACCTTCTCCATCTCACGTGCCACTTCAAAAATAGCATTAAGAATATCCCTATCGAATTGTTGAGCTTCAATAACATCATCAAGTTGGAACTTATTTCCTACTGAAAACAAAGGTGAATTTCGAATGTCCATAGCACGGCATTGAATTCTATTGCTCGACAAGAGTCTTTCACTTCGTTCCCATATTGATGATTTCTCATTGGGTAACAGCCTTGATTTTGTTAGGTCAGTGAATATAGAAATTGATTTAGATTGAACTGCTTGTGTATAAAAGAGATTTGAATAATTGCACATGAACTCGTTATTGCATTTCATCACTTTGGGAGCAGATGTGCCCCCGTGCAATGTACATGATGAAAATGAAGTCGAGGAAGCCATCGCAACTGATACAACCAAATGATCGGGACAGAGTTATGCTCGTCAGAGTGCTTCGAAGTACAAATTACGTAGCAATTATATGAATCTATAAACTAAGCAATGATCGATCAGCTAAAGCTTCAATTCAATACTAAAGAACCACTACTACAAGACATTGAATTATTTAAATAAACTAAGCTCAAAATCCAAATCATACCTAAAAGAAAACAGAAACACGCCTGTTTGGTTGCCGAGAAAATGTAAAATAAGCTTCAATTGATGAATTATTCAAAAGAAAACAAAAACTAAAATCATAACAAGCAAAACAGAAAAAGGTTTGGTCGCCGAGAAAATGCAAAACAAGCTTCAATTCATGAATGATTCAAAAGAAAACAAAAACTAAAATCATAACAAACAAAACAGAAAAAGAGTTTATCAATGGAACGTAAGAGCAGAGAATGAGTGAATGATACCTGGGAAACTTTTTTCCCGGGAAGAGAAACCTTAGACGTTGGTGTTTGTTTGCTGTGAAAATATAATGAGAAGAGAGAGAGATATGATATTAGACGCTGGCGTTTGTTTGCCGCGAAAATATAGTGAGAAGAGAGATAGGGTTCTGGAAATAGAGACACGGCGCAGAAAGTGAACAAAAGCGGGATCTTGGGAAGATGAAAAAACTATGATTTTTGGCGGAAATAATAATAAATTAAAAACAAAATCCTCTAGTTTCGAGTGTGATCCGCCACCCGTCACTGAAGGGATATAGGTACATGCTGTACTGGTTACCAAGTGCATAGGAAAAATATAGCAATAGAATAGTGCCACGTTTCTTCTGTGTGGCATATAAGACAATTACATTTCCCTATTCTTACGATGGCCTGTCTGTTGTGTGTGTGTGTGGGGGGGGGGGGGGGTTTTGGGACATGTTTGGTATGGAGGGAAGGGAAAAGTGGAAAGGAAAAATGGAGATATTCAATCCGCTCAATTTCAGGCGGAAAAGTGGAAGGAAAACTGGGTATCAGCTTATGTGGGTTTTGAAAAGACCATTTTAACATCAATTTTTTGGTTTAAACCCCTCAGCCTTTCCAAGGAAGGAGCTGAGAAATAGAATTTCATAAATATTAGAATTTGTTTTTCTGACAAAAAGTAATTTAAAAAAAAATTCTCATCAGAGACCCACTTATAAAATTATCATTTCTCAATTATGAACATATAACTGAATCTTTTTAATGGTTATTAGAATTTATTAGTATAATATCATTTTGGTTAAATATATGTGGGGGAATAATTGTAATTTAAATGCTTTACTTCCTTTCCCTCCTCTCAATTTACCAAACAAATGGAAGGAATGAAACCACTTTTCCATCCATCATACCAAACACACAGGAAGGAAAAAGGGTTTCCCTCCCCTGAGGAAGGAAATCTCATCCCTCCTACTTTCCTTCCTTCTATTTTTCCGTCCCTCCTACCAAACAGAGCATTAATATTTTATTACAACCTCATGCGGCTTTGTGGCTGGTGAAGTGATAGTTAACTTAAGGGTGGATAGTTTAGTGGTCGAATAAGCAGGATTAAGGGCATATCAAGTTCTTTGATCCGGGGTTCGACTCTCATTAACTATTAATATGGTCACGAACCACAAGACAAAAGTCTTATTTCGAAAGTCTTGTTTGGGGTGCAGGATTTAATCTGATGCGCACAAACTGGTCAGAATATCTGTATAGCAAAAAAAAAAAAAAGCAGTGATAGTTTAACAATTTGTAGAACATTTTCTTTTCAAAAACTGCAAGTATAGAATAGGGATTTCACATATTTTTGTTTTAAAATTATTGCTTTGATGATGTGATAAATAACAATTCAATGTTAATTAGTGCATCACATAATTTGTTAAAATTAAAATGTTATGTTTGTTAGACTTGGGCTTTGGTCCTACTGGTAGGGGTGTGTGCGGGTCGGGTGAGGGCGGGTGGATGGTAAAATCGCTAACCAACCCGCCCTTGGCGGGTGGCTAATTCTCCCACCTGCCAACCAACCCGCCTACCTCAATAACCGGCGGATTGGTTAAATATATGGCGGGTTTCAACCGGCGGGTTGAGCGGGTGAAACATTACTATTTTTTTTTTATAAACACCTAAAGTTCTTAAAATCTTTTTAACAAGCAAAAGCACATCAAATTCGTATATAACTATGCAATATTGTGTTATTTAGTAATTAAACTATAATCTAAACAATTCTTTCAATAGTATTAAATTAAAGTGCCAAAATAAATTGCCCTACAACAATAAAAGCTACTAACTAGATACATAATAATAAAGGTTTATTATTATTAAAAAATATTACAAACTAACATATGGTTTCATATTCAAAATTGAAAGAATATCAAATAATATAAGTGTATATTCAAACTATCAAAATATACATCTCTAAAGAAATAAAAAACACTAACTTACAAGCATATGCAATTAAGGAGAAAATATAATGTAGTAATGAAATTTATTTTATATAAATATATTATTTATTTATATATAATTATTCGGCGGGTGGTGGCGGATTTAGGGCGGGTTGTCACCTCTACACCCGCCAACCAACCCAACCCGCCAAAAATTCATCAAATCCACCCAACCCAACCCAACCCGCCTAACCATTGTAACCGCGGATTACGGATGGGGTTGGGGTGGGTGGGGTCGGGTCGGGCGGGTTTTTGCACACCCCTACCTACTGGTGTACCTCTCCCCTTAGTGTGGGGGTCTAGGTTCAAACCCCGGTAGGGTGTAGTTGGGGGAATTGGGGTTGGCGTGAGTTTCTTTAATGATGTTCTTCTACCTACTCAAAATAATAATAATAATAATAATAATAATAATGTTATGCTTGTTATCATGTTAAATAAGAAAATAAAGTTAAAGAATAAGATACATTGCTTTGGTCTTGGCCCTTCTTTTTTTTTCTTCATTTTTTTTTTTTTTAAAATTCATTGAGGCATTGGAATCTTTAAGTCAATTAATTCTAGGATACCAGTAAAGTTACTGGTTACTCTGCATCATTTAATAGTAGAAAAATCAAATTGATGATTTGTCCAATTGAAAAATCGAACTTAAAATCTAAATCCATCACCCTCAAAATATCATGTCCAAACACAAGTCTTTGTAGCCCCTGTAGACATCAAAAAATTAATGAAGTGCATATCACCGTCTGATCGGTCAATGATCAAAAGTCTGACTGGTCAACAATTCAAATTCAAGACTGATGGGTCCCACAAGTAAGGGTGACTCATCAAAACTCATGTGGATCCATAACAAGTGACACTTGTCAACACATGTAAGGCCACATCATCACAACAAAAGATAAGTCTTTCACTTATCTTTAAATTAAAATAATTAGAAAATAACTATTTTCTAATTGGCCAAGATCACTTGAAGATGAGCATCAACTCCTCTATAAATAGGAGGCTCTCATTCAAGAAGAGGAAAGCTTTTCCAGAGTATTGAAGTGCTGCTAAACTCCAGACATTCAACAAGAGAGTCGAAGTTCTGCCAAATTCCAGACCTTCAAGTATTCATCAATATTTTGAAAGATTCAACAAGCACAAGACACAAGTGCCGAATCTTCCACTCAAAAGCCTGATTCAAGAACAAGCGATCGTCGCCCTTGGATCAACATCAACAACATCAAACTATTGTCCGATTCGAGATCAAGCTATCCTAACCTTTGGATCGTCAAGCCATCAAAGGAGAATTAATCAGAGGATCGCTTTATTCTTTTTTATTAAGAATATATACCACAGAGAATTGTACCCATATTTACAAATCAATACAAATTACACTTGTCCATATTTTTCTTGTTCTTTTAATTTACAGGACACGAAATCTGTGTTTCCAGCCCCATATAGTAAAAATCTAAAATTAAAAAGATTATAAAACCGATGCCTTATCCTATACGATTAGAGTCCCCTTAACCCAAGTTTTTTTCACAGAGCGAGTCCAAATTCAAACCTCCAACTTCATGCTTTAAACAAGAAAAAGAATACCACCTAAACCACAAATTAAAGCTCGTCCACAATTGTTAATTTTGATCAAGGACGAAGCCACATTGTATTGAGGGTGGCCATTGCCCCCCTCAGATTTTCATTTTTATTTTTTTTACCTTACAAATTTTATGAAATTCAATTTCTGCCCCCTAAAATTTTTGGAGCTTCATTTATGCCCCTAAAATATTTTGAGTCAATTTTTTTACCTTGAAAATTTTCAAAAATTTGGTTTATGTCCCCCTCAATTTTTATTTTTTTACCCCATTAGTTTGCTTACATGCCCATTATTATCAAACTTGGACCGGATCGGCCGGTTGAATCGGGAACCGGTCCCCTCTCCAGTTGGTTTAACCCACAAAAATCCATTTTTTTAAAAAACCCGTTCAACTCGGCGGTTCAACCGGTCAAACCGATTAAAAAACCGGTAAACCATTTTTTTTTTTTTTTTAAGGTTCTAAAATGACTAAAATAGTCATAATATTTTTAAAATCTCTTAAAGCCAAGAAGGCTAAAAAGGCAAATTAGTCTTAAAAAATCTCAAATAACAAAAAGAAACCAAAGCACCTAATTTAATAATACAATATTCTTATCTTGCATTTTAAAAAATATAGATTAAAAATTGATCAATAGTAATTATCAATTTTCAATTTTGATGACTGCACATAAATTCAAATATATGAATTGATTGTACAAACATTTAAAAAAATTATATTTTGAATCATTTACAGCTTTTATTCTAATAAATAAACAATATATTTATGACGTCACAGTTCAACCCTACGGTTCAACCGGTTGACCCTTTACCCGGTAACTTTTCCGGTTCGATGAACGGTCCGGATTTTAAAACAATGTACATGCCGCTATTCCATTCCCTATGCCTTATTCCGTATTCTGATACGTACTCAAACCATTTCATATTTGGTTATGTCCCTCCATCCACGACCTATACCATAAAAAAAGTAAAAAATCATTCTTTTGGGAATGAGAAAGGTAAAAAATGTTAGATTTATTAAACCAAAAGTCTTTAAATTTTCTGACAAAACCAATTCCTTTAAAAAACAAAAAAGAAGAGTAAAATAAATTTCCAAAATCAAGAATTAATGATATCTTGGTTGTTGAACGAGTTTGGCTTTTCATTGTAATTTAGTCCAATTTAATATTTGATGCTATTGAATTAGTGTTGAATTCTTGTATATATGATAGCTTGGTTGGGTATATTGAGAGAAGTGTAGTTGATGGCATTGATAATGAAGTCATCATACAATGCTTTGAAAAAATGGGTTCCCGCCAATGACAATTGTAAATGTATTGAATTGAAATATAGATTATCAAAATATCAGTGAATTATAATTTTTTGCAATTTTTTTCTACCTAAGACTAACACGATTAAAAAAGAAATGAATAAAATCGTTTTCAATTTTTAAATTGGGATAAAGAATTAAAATCAATTAAAGTTCGCCCCCCAACTAAAATCCTGGCTTCGTCCCTGATTTTGATTGTTGGGAAGTTATAATAATAATAAATAAATAATTAAATAAAATAATTTCAAATCAATTGAAATATTGCAATATATATATATATATATATATATATATATATATATATATATATATATATAACAATTACAACCCTCTAATATCATGAGATTGTCTACATTAATGATACATTGCAGTCTCAAATGGGCAAATGGCATAGAAATACATCACCATACTTAACCCCATTTGAATCGATCTCATGAGATAAAACAAAAGTAGTCTTGGTATCTACTCTCTAAGAGCAAAAGATCTAAATTCGATCATGCAATTCTCCCATTAAGGCTAATCACCAGTCCAATTTTTCTGAATGTTAATCAATGTGAAAGGATGTTATTCTTACCCGTACTTAAATCAAAACTTCCAATAATTTTGGCAAAACAAACAAATAAATAAATAAAATGGAGGAAAATAGAAATCATCTTGAAGAATTAAGCTAGGGAAGAACTAAGTTCAATTTCAATACATTGTTAAATGTTGCATAACAAAATGGATTACAGACACAAGAACAAGCAACATCTCTCTTAATATATATTCATATATATATCACTAAATACAAACACAACAACATAAACACACCCACAAGAAAGAGGTGCATGCATGCAGAATGAGAGCCTGAATTACGTGCATACATGCATGAACATGTTTCAATAACAAAAACAACTTAATTCAACCCATTGCATGTGGCAGCGGCGGCGGAGGCTGCAGAGCACCACCCTTAGTAGGGGGCTGGTCAGGGCGGTGCGGCGGGTGTGGCTTAGGCGGGAATGGCTTAGGAGGAAATGGCTTAGGAGGAAAAGGAAAAGGGAAGGGTATTGGCTGAGCATATCCACACATCCCATACACACAAAAGCTCCTAAAAGGGCATCTATGGTTACATTTACCACAATGAAAAGGGCTAATATTAGTGTTAATACAGAATCCTCGACAGCATTGCCAAGTAAATGGGCATCGAATCCCACACAGCCCACAATTATTAACATTCGAAGTAACATCCACACAGCGGTTTCTGCAACACAACCTCTTGATTCTCGGCGGAAACTCTCCTTGGTTGCATATCCATGGCCTCTTCCAGCACCCCGTCGGTCGAAACTCCGCCACCCTTTTCAGCCACGGCGATGAAGAAGAAGAAGAAGACGGCGTCGTTGCATTTTGTTTCATTATCGGCTTACCTTCTACTACTACTACTATAAGAAGTAGCAGTGAGATGAGTAGCATTGACATGGGGATGAAAGCTGTGTGGGCGAAATGCATCGTTTAATTTGTTGATGCAGTAAAAGGAAGAGGAGGGGTGAGAGTAGTATATATAGGGGGAGAAGGAGATCAAGGTTATGGTGGTTCATGTTTTTGTTACAGAGGAGTCTCGTGTTGTGGGGTGGTGGGCTTCGTGTGTTTACGTGATATTAAAGAGAGTTTTTAATTCAATTCCATTGCTTTGTGCTTGGGAGAATGGGAAGGGATATAGGGCCTTTTTGGCTTTAAGAAATTCTTCATTAAAGTTGGATTTGATTATTAAAGTCAAGTGTGAGGATGGCGTGAGGAAGATTTTCTCTCCCGCATTTATTTCTTCTGCAACGTAAAAACAAGGACCTTTCCATTCGGATTAGGGCTCTTATATTATGGTGCATGGTAGCAGGACGGTAAGACAAATTAAATTATTTGGATTCCACTATAGACTAATTTTAAATAAAAAACTTAAGCTTTAAGCCTTACTTTTGGTTTGTTTGGAAATTTGAAATTTTGATTAAGTTAACTCCACTCTCTTACTGCTATTAGGTTCTTAAATAAAGCAACTTACTATTGATTTTAAAAAATAAACAAATTATGAGTTCATTTATGTTAGCTTTTTTAATTTACAATTACTTTCGAAAACTATCTTTTCACATATATTTTTAAAATTATATATTTAAATTATGTTTTTACGTATTAAAATTTATTAGTAATTATGATGAAAATTACAGGTCAATTAGCTTTTGCCACAATCACATCTAATATGAAAATTTTGCCAATAGAATAATCATCCCTCAAGTGGTTTAGAAGCAATTATCGCTCCATATCTTAGATCGATCATCTTGGATCAAGTTGAATTTTGAGCTTAAAAGTGATTTTAGAAAAAGTTAATGCAAACGGGCCTTGTATATATATATGTCTCTCTTTTTTAATACAAAAACTACACAGATTTATAGGAGATATAACTTGCCAAATAGCAATGCAATACAAAATAAGTTAAATTCGTTTCAAGTAGCCAAATTTTCATATTTTCCAAGTAGTTCCTCGAGCTCATTAATTTATCAACTCGAATTCAAATAGAATACTACGGCCACTCGATAAGCTCACTTATAATCAAACTACTCAAAATCAGCTCAATGAAAGTATCTTTTGAACTTACTTGTAAGATAAATGATCAAGTTCAAATATTATTTTTGAACTCGCCAATTTATGAAACTAATGGGCTGTTTGGGAACCGCTAGAACCGGTTCTACCGGACATAATATCAGCCCAAAATGCTTGAACCATGTTTGGCAACTTCCGTTTCACTTGCTATCTAGTTTTGTTTTATCCTAATTTCAGCCCAAAATCCGTTCAGAGCTAATCCACCTCTCCCCTTGGTTTTCATAAAAATCAAATAAGAAATAAAGCAACATCATAGAGAGAGAGAGAGAGAGAGAGGGAGGGAGACGAAGAAGCAGCAACTTCAAGCAGCAACCCACCGTCCACCGGAAAAGGCAACGCCACTGGCCACCAGAGAAAGCAAAGCCAACCGTCACCGTCTCTTGGCTTCGTCTCTCTCCATGTCTTCTCTTCCAAGGTAGGTAAAGATTCCTCTTCTCCTCCTCACGGCCGTCCTTCCGGCGAAGGTGTTTACATTCCCGGCGGTGACGTGTTCCTGACGGAGACCCGGATCTCGAGCGGTGACATACCGCCACTGCCACTGCTACTGCTCCATACCGCCACTGCTGTCGCCCCTGCTACTGCTCCATCTCCATATATACATGGATATATATAAATATATGTATTTTTTAGGTATGATTCAAGGGTCTGATTAAGATTTGTTTGGGGATTTTTGGGTTTGATTAGCAAAAAGGACGAACAGGGACATGGAGCTTATCGGTGTTGTGATTCTGGTGATGTTTTGGGGAAAGGGGAGGTCGACGATGGAGGTGGCGGTGTTGGGGTCGGAGAGGGAATGGGAGATGAAGGAATGATTCTCTGCTCAAGATCTGAAATGAGAATAGATTTTTGACAAACAGGTTATAACTAAAAACTAGTTTTACTTAAAATTGATTTTAGTTTGAACTAAACAACTAATGGGTTCTGGCCTAGTCTGCTCTAAATTTTTGATTTGCCAAACAGGCCCTAAATCTAAGCAACCCCCTATCCGATTCTACTCTCATTTACTACTTTATAGTGTGGGCATGAGGCCGATCATGTTTGGTGCGATTGCCGATCAACCAGGTTAGTGGCTCATAATCTCTAGTCGGGTTTGGTCTGGAATTAAAATTAGGGTGAGGATATTGCAACCCCCTTCAAATGCTATTTATACCTCCTAATTTATTATTTCCAGTATGCCCATTAACAAAATTACCAGAGGACACTAGACATTTCAATATTCCAATCCAATATGATTTCCATACCCTACATACTAAATCTTTTATTATTATTATTATTATTGACAACCAATACAACAAGATCTGTAAAGTCAAAAGTTTTTTTTCTCTTCTATTTTTCTCAGCAACCAAACAGCATTTTATGAGAAAATGTAGCACATTTTTTTATTTAAATTATAAAAAAAAATAGAGCCAAGCACATTATCACCAGCCATGGCAACTCTTAATGGGACCAAAATCAAGACACAAACTATTATATTTCTCTTTGGCATTTTATCAAACAACTTCCAAGCATCACCCAAAGTCATGAAAATGCCCAAACTTCTGCACAACCTAGCCAAAACTCCACACTGTATGTAAAAGAGAAGATTGAAAATGTAAAATCTTGAAAGTTTTATGAAAACAATGACAAACAAAATGGCAAAGCTTCCCAAACCAATTCATCATTTATCGGAACCATTGTGTTGGGACAAGGCATTTGCAACCCCACCCTTAAAATTAACATCACGAGTTCCATATATAATAAGCTCAGCAGAGAGAGAGAGAGAGAGAATTTTGAGGGCCATTTAAGCAACAAATCGTGCAAAATGCTAATGTATTGGCTGGAAAAACTGAGCTTGTAAATCAGTTGGTGCTAACATTCTGCACGCCATAACTCTTGCAACAAAAATAAACGCGGTTACAAGGTTTTGACAAGGAACCACAGTTGTATGCCAGAGTGATGATATACAGTGACCATGACAAATAGAATGATCTGGTTCAATTCTGCCTCGTGACCAAAAGAGATAAAAGGCAGTTCACAAGGAACCACTTGACAGGTAGAATTGTAGATTAATTAACAAAGGCTTATTTAACAATTTAACAATGAAAGCACCTAAAAATTCATTTAAGCAAAAATGAATATGCTTCTAAAACTACAACCATCCAAAGAAGAAGAACAGAGCAAACGTGCTTTTTAATGGACTCAGCGGGTTCTAGTTCCAAACATAGAAGCATCTACCAATAATACCCACCCTTCTCTTTGTATCTTAAGAGAGAGAGGAGAAGAGGGGTTGGGGGAGGCAGGGCTCATTTTTCTTCATTCTCCTCTGTTTTCAGTTGGTAACGACGGTTAAACTTGGCAATCTGCCCGAGACTTTGAGCCATCTGGCGTCTTGCTCTTAAGTGGTGAACTTTACCGACACGATGTAATTTGGTCATCATAACATGCATCAATCTGCCACTCTGGGTTACATAGGAGATCCATTGCATCTGAGGGTGCAATCCTTTCCTCATTTCTCACTACTCTGCGAATCAAAAAGAAGCTTATAAAACAAAGTTATACGCTAAATGAGTAACTCTTTAATTTTACATATAAATCAGATATTACCCAGGAAATGTGTAGAATTAATTTACATTGCATACTAGTTTCTTCTTCTTCTTAACAACAACAACAACGATAATAATGATGATAACAATGACAACCACAATAATAACGATAATAACAACAAGAACAACTATAATAGCAAGATACATATTAGAAGGGTTCATGGAATGGTCACCAATTATTTTGTGAAATTAAACGCATTATGATTATATTAAATATGACGCCTCTCGTGTATCTCTGACTGACTCAATTCAGCTTTTATGCATTTTAATGTGGATACGCAATGGATCTTCTTATGTGTAACATGTGTAGCAATTGCTTAGAATGGAGAAGAAGGTGAGGGAAGAAAGTCTTCTGGTGGTAGGCCGCAATGCAGGCATTCTTATTGAATACTTTGGATCACAATTTTCTTGAGGGATGAACAATAAGGATCCATATGTATCTCAAATTTTAGAGGCTCTTTTGGCTCGTGTTAAATGAGTTCTTATTTTGTAATGGACTCTCAAAGTGGAATAAAAAAAAATTTAGTTAACCACATTTAAGTTCACACTTGACAGGCACCTCCAATATGACACTTGAGTTGAAAAGTTCAGAATTTTTTTTTTTTTTTATTGGGCACCAAATTGAATATTTTTATATGCCTCCTGCTGTAGCCATAGAGTCTGATTCATATGATTGTAATGAATTTATGAAATACCAAGAGACAACAGTCATCAATTTAATATTCATCTAGATATTGATGTGGCTAAACAATGCCTGCTTATTTTCATATATCGACTGCCCCTAAAATGTGGGTAGTATCTTTACATAGAAATCAATGATTTGGATAATTACAACTTATCAGATTAAGATTTATGATGGACATCAGTCATGAATTACACAGTATACACCATCCAAAACATGGCACCCTACACAGTTGGTGGAATTGGATTGAAGATAAATGAGTTCATATATAAAGTAAAGATAAAATAAATAGGACATTAAGACAATCTGAAACTAAATTCATTCAATGGAAACCCAATAACCCTCCCTGGTTAAAATTAAACTTGAATGGTTTTACTATGCAATAGAAGTTGAATGATACAGGACCATTTTAAAAGACTGATAGTGAATCTTCATTAGCTCAAACTAATTTGCTTGGGTCAAGTGGCAGTGTCATCGGGACTAAGGCGATTGTTCTCTTAGAAAATCCTAAATCAAGCTTCTTGTATTAGTATTTGAAGTAACAAGAAGTTGAAGTTAAGCTAAAAGTTCTTATCAAAACTACAAGAGACAAAAATCCTATTCCTTTATGCATATGATTTGTGATTCTGGACTTCAAAATCATCATTCATATTTCAAATATGAGAATGCAACATGGTGGCTAATTTCTTAGCAAAATTAGGTCAGATTATTTGGCAGCATGATATAATTAAAAAAACCTTTACAACGACAGAGTTAGATCTAACTGCACATAAAATCATTGTTTGTGCCAATTGAATTTCCTAATTTTAATCAGTCAACGAGAAGCAGCACAATAACTGATAGAACCGTAGTTCCTTGGTGAAAAACAAACCAAATAACATGATTGATTTTATACTCTTCTTCAACTTTCTAGCAACAAAACAGAGTCTAAAACTTCGTTTGGATCTCAGAAAGTTGGAGGGAAAGGAAAGGGAAATACTTGAAATTACTTGTAAATAGTTTCATTTCTTAAGCAATTTTGATCATTTTCATTTCCTTTCCTTTCCCTTATTCTTTCCAAGATCCAAACAGAGGCTAAAAGAAAAAAAATGTATAAATTAATCAATCAAAATTAGGAAATTCAACCAAATTCAATGTAATACATCAATACAGAATAACACAGTTGCGGCAGCTGATTCAGTAACTGACTAAAACACCAAAAATAAAAAGGAAATTGCCCAATTGGCACTCCAAGCGTTCAACAATTTGACCAAGAGAAAGAGAGAGACGAGGGAAGAGGAAGATTGAAGAGATAACTCAGATGAGATCATAAGAGGAACAAGAGACATACCAGATGCGCCGATGCCTCCTTTGCCTCTTAGGTTTAACCACCTCCTTGAAGATTGGGTTGGGAGATGGGAGAATTGGAGAAGTAATGAATAGTGATTAAGAATTGGGAGAATTGAAGAGGCCGTGCCGCCGTGGGAAGAGGCCGTGAGGGCAGTGAATCGTGCCGCCGTGTAGCCGTGGGGACTGGAGTGAGCAGCGGCTCTGAGGAGTGAGAATCAGAAAACATGAAATCTGCCTAGGGTTAACTTTGCTATTTGGTTTTTTTTTTTTTTTTTTTTTGCAAATTTACTCTTTTAGCCTTCATGGCTTTAAAAGTCTTTTTAAAAAATGGGTTTATTTATGCCATTTTGCCCTTTTTTACGTTTTGAGAAAAAAAATGCCCGATTGGTCTAACCCGCCCTCAAACTTGTAAAATCTCGTTCAACCGCCGGGTTCAACAATTGTTGCTAAGTAATCTAATTTTCCCTATAATTGAGCTTTAAGGGATTTACTTACCAGGTGAGGCACTCGGTAACTGATTTAACCAATTGAACCAGCCGGTTCGTTATTACCCAAAAAAAAAAGAACCAGCCGGTTCGAGCTGGATATTACAATACTGTTATTTTTTACTCCAGCCTTAGGGCAGAAACTAACCAAAAAAAAAAACCAAAAGGCCATTTGGCCCGTTTGGGAACCCACAGAACCAATTCTACTAGATACGAGATGGGCTCAAATAGTTACTTTGCTGTTTGGTAAGTGCAAATAGAATACATATCAATGATTTTTTATTTTTATTTTCAAAAAGGGATCAAAAGTTGGCTATGCATGTTCCAATGGAGTAGTTGGTTTACACTAACCATATTTTTGTTTTTAACAGCAGACTTCTCCATTGGGAAGACCTCCCTATCTCGCCTCAATTATGTTTATCCTCACTGGAAAATAACTCTTCTGCTTCCATCACTCCCACAACCCTTCTCACCGAGTCACCGGAAAAATACTCCCCACCCAATCATATTTGGAATTTGGTCCAATCTAATTCAGAACTAATTTATATGTTTAGTTTTATTCAATCAAGTTTACAATCAAACTATTTTTATTTTATTACCAGTTTATCTAAAATTGAGTTCTAGGCTAATTCTTTTCCAAATGTTGTTTTGTTGAAGTTATCTTGCAATAGTTCTATAAGATGCAGAAATAATCCTATCAGCACATGTTGACTTTCGCGAAAGTCAACATGAAACTCATAGGTTATTGTGGAATGCATATTTTGAAAAACTTACCGTTGAATTAGATACTATGCATATGTATGTTGTGAATGCCAAAAATTACAGTAATCCAACGGTCGGTTTCTCATATTCACTGAAAAAAATTATCGCAATTTTCAGTGGTTAGAACTTTTTACAGTCTATGTTTTGAGAGGATTGGGATCCTCTACTTGGGTCCTTGGATACTTGCATCTACTAGCATTTAATTATCATGCTGACACGTCATTTTTTACCACATCCAACGGCTGAGAATAACTCTTGCACCAAAACGACACACCAAGGGCCGTTTCATTAGACTGACGGCCTAAGCCCTGTTTGGTCTATTTTTGTTTTAATGCTTAAGCATTTTCCTTAAGTAAAAAAAATAAAGAAATAAATTCAAAAACCAAAATATGCCTAGACTGTACTGTACTGTATATATATATATATATATATATATATATATACAGAAATTCTGAGGTAAGGCCGG
>JAESVK010001228.1:687908-702787 GCA_017140935.1 Hamamelis virginiana
GATTGGGTTTTGGAGGTTCAAACCACCCGGCCGGCCACCCGGTTCCCAGTTCAACCGGTTGAACCGGCCGGTCCGGTCCGGTTTTAATAACACTGCTATTAATGATAGGGATGATGGGATGAATCCTACATAGAGTATAAGTCCTTTATCAGTATAAGGGATCATCTATCACAAAATAGAATGTACTGTTTTCCCTCCCAGTATTCTCTCTGACTCTCTCACTAGAACTCTCTCTTGGAGAATCGCCATTGAAACTCCTTGGACATGGGTTCGTGAACTGATTGGGAATAGCTCACTTTAGTTTTCCTCTACACTGCGAGGGTAGATGAACGTGCACAAAGGCTCGTAACAACATGACTTTGGCATCCGCATCAGGTTTATTCCGCATTAAGGTTAGTGACCTTCCAAACCCAATATATTGATTGCATATGTGCTATATGTGATGTATGAACACTTGCACATATCGTACATTTACAGTGAACAACTTTATAAAATTCCACTAGTAACAACTATGGAGATGAAACTTGGAAGTAGAAGTTAAATTAAATCATGTCATACTTGCCACAATCACAAAATTATAAATTAGTATCAACATGGTATAAGTTTATAACTATGTCTTGGGCTGTAAGGACAATCAAGATACTCGAATTTTGCTCACTAATTTATCAAACTAAGCTCATGCAGAGTACCACTCCTGATAAATTCATCAATATTAGTTAACCTAACTACTTGATATTGGCTTAATAAAAGACTTGTAAAGTTGTAAGAGGCTTATTCAAGCTTGCTTGTAAGGTAAACAAGCCAAATTCTAACTCTGCCTTTGCGCTCATTAAGTCAAGCAGGAACAAGCCAAATTCTAACTCTACCTTTGCGCTCATTAAGTCAAGCAGGAACAGCATACTACCGGACTCTATTCGTCTCGTTTACATCCCTATTTATAAAATATCAAGACAATTCAGGAATTCTCTTCCAAATCATGAACAAGATGGTCCACAATGAAAATCAAATCAAATCTCGATCAATATCCATCAGTATGCAGCATCATCAATCCAATCATTACATGCAAACAATGGTCGTGATAATCCAAAAGAATTTTAAAACCCTAAATCATAGACATTTATTAGCTCATCAGAGCAATATACTGCATTGTATTTTACAAAGACCCATAGTACATAATTAAACATAACATCACAAAGCCAACCAGCAGAGAACAGAACAAGCACAACTACAACAATGCAAATCCAGTTTGCTTTATTTAGGTAACTGCTAGAATCCGCATAGGAACAACACATACAGATTCCTATGCCTGACTCAGAAACACACCACTGATCTGTTCCTCAAAAGCCCAATTCCTAGTGCAGAACTGGGCATTCCTGCTTCCCAGCAACCACAGCATGGTGGGAGCTTTTGTAAATGGCATCTTCAAGAGATTGTGGTGAGACATCGTCTGGCTCCTCGAGCATGCTCTGAGTGACATTTCCATTTCCATCATCAGCACAAGCAATGGCTTCAAAGATTAGAGCATTCACTTCTTGGAACCTCTCTTCAGAGAGGGAGACCTCTGCAAGGAGCCTCCACGCATTTTCCTCAGACGCCTCTTCGTAGTCCTTCTTCCTTTTTAACACCATATGCCCACTAATTTCCCATACTGCTGGGTTCACTTGGGTGTCGAGAAGCTCTGGACTCACTTCTCCAAGAGCTTGTTTCTCAGCATAGCACTGTTTGTTATAGTCAATAAGAAGACAAACATGAGGATTGAGATCTAAACTGAATCGGAGTGCAACAGCTTATATACAATATGGAGTGAACCCCACAGAAATTAGTAAGGTTTCCGATTTATTACCTGCGGCAATAGAAAGACCCGTTTTCCACAATCAGAGATGAGGACATTGTATGGTATGTTGTTGCCTTGAAGGCAAATGCCGGAGTCTGAGACAGCATTTGATAAATCTTGCAGAGTATTTCCACCCTCAAAGACCAGACCCCTGACTGGATAATTCAGCAGCTCAGAGATCTCCACTCCACCCCCATCCAAAGTGGCTATTTTCTTGGTGGGAGCCTTCTCAATGGGAAAGGGCACAGCCAAGTAATAAGCCTGTCACCGTGAAAATTATTAAATTGCCTTTATCATTACCAACTGACAAGAAGCTAACCAAATGTAATAGATATTATTAGCCAAATCTAGGGCTGTGAACGAGCCAAATCAAGTCAAGTAGTTGGCTCCTCAAGTTTGGCTCAATAAATTAAAGAGTTCAAAAATAAAGCCTGAGCCGCCTGAGCCTAACTCGTTTATCTTACAAAACTCAAATAGGCCTTTTATTGAGTCGATCTTGAATAGAGCTTGAATAATTTGATTCTTTAAAGTATTAACGAGCTTTTTGAGCTGAATAGTATCAAACGAGCATTTTATTGAATCATCTCGAAAAGCTTGAGTAGCACGGTCTGTCTTCCAGCCCTAGCCTAATCTACATCAAAGTTCAAAGAGTAACAGAGTGGGGTGAATAGAAACCTGGAAGTGAAGGTGGTTGATGGTAGCAAATGCACCCAGGCTGTTGTAACCCAACCGAAAGTACGGATTTGCTGCTTCTGCAGCCATATGAAGCGCAAGCAAGAAGCTTTCACGGTCAATCCTTTGAGGCAGGCACTCGAAAATCCGAGGGATCAGAAGCACATGCCCATATTCAATTGGGCTAACCTGTTAAAAATGCAAATAACATTAACCAGCTAACTAACAGCTTCTTCAGGTGAACCTCTTAAGAACAAAAACGAAGTACGTACATTGATGGCAACAACACTCGGAGAATTTTCGACATCAATGGGAGCATCTGGGAAGAACTGGACTTCATTATCTTCGCTTGCTTCAAACTGGAAGAGCACTTCTTCCTGCCCAACTTTGGTGAAGTTAAACTTGCTGCCATCAAAGGGCTGAAGGACCTTATCAACTCGAAACTCCGTTGGCCTCTTCTTAAGGTGGCGGCCCTCATTCAGCTGTGCGATGAAGCCATGTTCACCTGGAATCACCTACACCAAAATTATCAAAGAAATTAGGACACAACCCATATCCCAATTGCTTAAGAACTCTTCCATAAGGTTCAATCACAAAACAGTTACAAACTAATCACAGCAAGGAGAGATGAAAGAAACCCAGATGAGACCTTGGTTTCACAAGCAGTGACGTCGTAGCGGAAGAGCCCTCTCTGCACACGATCCTCCCACTGCCATCAAGAAGTTAAAACTTTAACTGATGTAAAATTGGCAAACACAAATACAAGTAATATACAGAAAATGTGAATTCATCTTCTTTCTCTTATTCTGTCTAACAAAATTACCTCCCCAAGAAGGAGTGAGTCGAGAAAGGCAAAGGGAGGCTCTCTGTTCTCATGGCCGAGCAAACCCTTTTCACTACCAATCTTGTTCAACCTCTTGTAAGTATACAAAGGAAGCTTAGCCCCTGATCAAACCCCACAAAAAATAATATAAACCCCGTCAAAATTGAAATCCAGGCCGATCAAAAAGCACAAAATTAACCAAAAAATAGCAACTTAAGCATTTTAACAAAGGGAGCTTTAGCCCCTGAACAATCCCGCAAAAAATAATATAAACCCCGTCAAAATTGAAATCCAGGCCGATCAAAAAGCACAAAATTAACCAAAATTAGCAACTTAAGCATTTTAACAAAGGGAATAAATTAATTAAAATGAAAACCCAGTTGGAATGAAATCCAAAGCAAGCAAAAACCAAAAAATTACGTCTTAAGCATTTTAACAAATACCTTGAATGCAACACTTGTTGAGGCAATTGCGGCCGCAACCCTTTTGATCCTCCGCCTCCTCCTTCTGATAATTAGAAACAACAGTAGGAACCCTCTTGATCCTCAACATCGTCTTGTATTAGCAACAGCAAAATCACACACCGAGCAAGCCCAAAACAAAGCGTAGCGAGCGAGATCTAATGGATTTTTTTAAAAAGAAATATTATATCAAATTAACTTAATATATATATAGGCCTCTAAACTAGCACGAGGAAACGAAGGACCCGCCGCCGGCAAGGAAGAGTAGATCGGAAGGACTACCGCCTTCGGACGGCAAAGCGCCACGTCCGCCGTGCGGCGAAGGGTTGCTCTCAATTACAGAACCCTTGCGTCGTACTGCTCGGACATGTATTAGAGGCCGAATTACTTTGTGTATAGCCGTGATGTCTGCAACTCGTCTAACACGGGTCTTACCCCCACAAATCCACTCTCTTTCTCTCTCTAGGATCCAACTCTCTCCCTCTCAAAAACATAAAAAACGAACCCCCAACAATCACACCTCAATACCACCCCCCCCTTTCTATCCTTCTTTATGAGCTTCTTTCTTCTTCTTCTTCTTTTGCGAATTGCAGAATCCGAACGAGTGGTGAGGATGGCGCAGAAGACGACTTGGGTTTTCTTAGTTGTTGATAGATTTTGGTGTGAAGAGAGATGAGAGGTTGAGGGAGGGTGTTAAATAGATAAAGAGGAAAGAGAGAAGAAGATAGCAGCAGCTGTGGGTGTGGTTGTGATTGTGCCGTGGGTGTACTATTTGGTTTTGGTGGCCTTCGTGCAACTGTCCATGAATACAATTATTTGGAGAGAGAAAACGAGAGTGGGTAACGCGCCGCCGTGAACTCAAAGGGGTCAAGAGAGAGATTGGGTGACGCGCCAACGTGAGGACGAGGGACCACTTGAAATTACGGATGAAACAGAAGCCCAAGGACCACAAGTGCTGGTTCTATGTTGAGAATGGTTAAACCTACGCACTTGGAGCCATGCAGTGATTAACACGTTCTGAGTAGTTGGGAAAATGGAATATGCTACCACGCCCTTGTTGAGTGTGTTTCGCTTCACGCTCCGGACAACGAGCTTTTTGCACCTACATGGCTGCATGAGGAAATTATTAAATTAATCATCTTCTGTTAAGAAATTCTTTTTCATTTTTTTAAGTGGGAATTCGGATTCCATAAGTATATACTTACATAACTTACAGATTTTTTAAACTCAAAAATGAGATTGTATGTAGAGTATTTTATTTTTATTGGTTTTCATTTGGATCTGTCATAGCAAAATCTTAAAATCATAATAAAAAAGTATTACAATGAACCACCATTCACGACTTTCAGATTTAACAATGGCATTAATGCATTTTGTATTTGGAAAAAAAATTTACAGTAGTCATCTCCTCCAAAATAATTTGCATCAGATTTCCTTCAAATTTAAAGCTTATTGGAACTCAAAGTTACTAAATATGAGAGCTCTTTGTTGAAAGCACTGTATTGCCAAATGTAAGAGGAGTTCTCATTTTAGCACAACAAAACTCCAAAATACGAACCCCAAATGGAAGCTTCCCATTGGAGATGTTCTTAGGTTAATAAGCTATTGATCCTATATTTTTGTTCTTTCTTTTTGAATAGCCATGTATTCATTTGAAAGTTTTCAAAACGAAAATGTTTGTAAACTCAATTGTGAAAGCTCATTAGCGTCATAACCAGATCAAAAACCTTATTCATGCTAATCAATTAATAATTAAATAACTATTTATGAAAATAAATACTAATTTCACAGTCATTTCTATTATTTTTTAACATCAAATATGATAGATGACATGATAAATAGGGAAATTACTCACTAACATGTAATTGAGAACCTTACATCTTAAGTAATTCATTCTGTTCTTCATAAATAGGGAAATTAGAGATTTGAATTATGCGTACCAAAAAATTGCACATCATCAATGGGCCCGCACTTTGAGCATTCACACAAGCACGAAAGAAGAATCCAATTGCGAAATTTCGTCAAAGAGAGTTGTAGATGCCAGAAATATCCCCGAAGCCTGAAGGGGAAGAGGGAGAGCGTCTGGCTCACTGGCTCAGACTCACCGTGCAAAGAGGCAGTGGCGTGGCCTGCGGCTTGCCCAACGAATCCCCATCTCTTCATTGTCAACTTTCTCGTGATTTTGTGAACTACAATGCATCACTGCCCCCACCACGTCTTTCCCCTTTTTCAATTCTTTCTAATATAATAATAATAATAATCTCTTGTCCCCGAAACCACCACGTGACTTGTAATTTTGCACCTCTCTTTCATAATTCCACTCTTTTTGATTTTAAGAAATCAGACAGAAGCAAGCGAGCAAACAAACAAACTTTACGACATTTGGGTCCAAGGCTGCGAGATTCGGGGAATCTGATATATGGATCATTCCATGTACCATTTAATTTCGAGTGGAGATTTTCTTGCCCATTTTTATGCATTATTTTTTGTTATTTCTCACAAAAATTTATCTTAAAAATCACACCTTTTAAAAATTGTTTATATTTATATTTTCAATATAGACTTTTGTAAGAGGGGACAAGAAGTAGTACATAAAAAGTTGGATAAAAGATTTCAACTCATTAATTTCTAAGGCTCCTGTTTGGATAAATTTTTATTTTTATTTTTTCTTTTTAAAAATAAAAAATATTAAATATTTTTTTTATAAAAAATTTGGTAGTTATTTTTAAAAATTGAATTAGTAAGGACGCATTTGGATAAGCTTCTACTTTTTGTTTTTCTACTTTTAAAAGTAAAAAAAAATGAAAGTTTTTTTTATATTTTCTATAGTGCAAAATTTTAGTAGTTACTTTTAAAAGTTTAGGAAACAAGAATTTTTTACTACCTCAACTTTTTAAATTAAGTACCAAATTTTTTGCACTTAAAACTTTCATATTTTTACTTTTAGAAGTAAATAAACAGGAAGTAGAAGTTTATCCAACGGCTCTAAACTATCTCAATTTTTAAAAGTAACTATCAAAATTTAGTACTTTAAAATATTATTAAAAGCTTTCATTTTTTAACTTTTAAAAGTATAAAATATAATGCAAAAGTTTATCCAAACGGGTCCTAAATAAAATTTCATACTCATGATTTTGGATGATGGATTAATTTCAAACAGCTCATTGGTTAACCTTTAAAAGATTGTGTTTGACAGTTAAAAAAAATTATGTAGAAAAGTAAAAAATAAATAAATAATAAATAATAAAATTAGAGAAAATTTAATTTATTAGCTTACTTTTTCTTAAGATTAAGAAAGTTGTAAAAAAAAAAAGAAAAAGGTTTTTACTCTCTCGTAATGATTTTGATTTTTTTTATAAAAAATATAGAATGTGTTTTGAAAAAATATTTTCCATTAAGAAATAATGGTGAGATCTACAAATTTTTTGCACTAATCAAACACACATGCACAGTGAGGGAAAAAAACAACTTCTTTTTTTAACTCTTCGTTCTTTTCCCATCAATAAAATGCAACCAAAATGGAGAAACTACTGAACCAATAAATAGGTTGTCATTATTGAAAGTTGCCTTAGAATAGGTGATAAAGCCACGTGGGCATTAATGTACCGGAGATTTAAATCTCCGGTACAATTTGTTTGGATATGCAAACATATATTCGATACGTAAGTAGCTAACCTGTTTTTAGGGATGTATATCAGTTGGTTTGGTCGGTTTATACTTCATTTTATGAACCAAACCAATAAATCGGTTTGAGGAAAATGAAAACCATTAGGAACCGTGGCACTCATAATAACCAAACAAAATAGATGATGTTTTTCGACTTGGTTTGGTCGGTTTAATCAGTTTTGAATTGAAAGGGTTGCAATATCTGCTCCCTGTTTTCAGTTGAAGTTAAACTACCATGCCTACCTTTTGGGTTGGGCCAGATAGCAAGTTCCCAAGCTTAGGTATGCCTACCTTTAGAAGCAATGAAATAACCTTGCAGTGGAAGAGAAATTATAGGTGGTTAACCCATGATGCTTGGTCAATCTCTAGCCAAAAATAAAAAAATAAAATACTGGTACAATTCTTTGTATCCACACAAACTGTTTGGAAGAGAAAGCACCAACATAGTAATGATACCTAACAAAGCCACACTACTAACAAACTCAATTTACAGGAATTACTAAGAAGTAAAAGCAAAATGGAAGATATAAGTTTCACTGTAATGCTTAGAATCAATGTATCGAAGCCTATTACATTATAACTAATGATACCTCAGAGTTTACAAGGATAATACTTTTTGGTGGCCTTATTGCTACTTTCCTCCTGTATAAAGGCTGCAATAGCTTTGGAGAAACAGTGATAGATTGCGTAACTGAACTCTGGGCATAACCATGAGAAGCGAAGATAAGTTTCAAAAGCAGCCAGTTTAGAAAACAAATTGAGATCACAACAGTATCACGCCAAATCAAGAACCAAACCAATTGACCAATTTTTCAATCCCTTAAACCATTGAAAACCATTATAAAATAAAAACCAATCAAATAGGCCGTTTTGGCTTGGTTTTAGTCGGTTCAATCGGTCCTGGTCGATTCTTGAATACCCCTACCTGTTTTCAATAAATAAAAGGGGCGGCACATACTATGTAGGTGCATATTATTTTTCATTATCTCATTTTTGTTTTATAGTCATTCAATGTGTACTTAGTTTATTAAAGCAATTATTTTAAATAGTGTGGTGGGTTGTGGCTTTCATCTATCATTTATGGCCGGTTTGTTACGAGGGAAAAGTGGGAGGAGGGAAAGGGGAGGAGGAAAAAGTGGAGGGAAGAGAGATTTGAGACATGTTTGGTATGTAGGGAAGGGAAAAGTGGGGGGAAAAAGGGAGGTATTCAATCCGTCCCAAATTCGGGCGGAAAAGTGGAAGGAAAAGTGGAGATCAGCTTATGTGGGCTTTGAAAAGAACATTTTAAAATCAATTTTTTGGTTTAAACCTCTCAGCTTTTCCAAGGAAGGAGCTGAGAAAGAGAATTTTATAAATTATAGAATTTGTTTTTTTGACAAAAAGTAATTTAAAAAAAATTCTCATCGGAGACCCACTTATAAAATTATTATTTCTCAATTATGAACATATAACTGAATCTTTTTAATGGTTATTAGAATTTAGTAGTATAATGTCATTTTGGTTAAATATATGTGGGGGTATAATTGTAATTTAGGTGCTTTACTTCCTTTCCCTCCTCCCAATTTACCAAACACATGGAAGGAAGGAAACCACTTTTCCATCCATCATAGCAAACACATAGCCTCTGTTTGGTATGAGGGAAGAGTGGGAGGAGGGAACGGAGAGGAGGGAAATGGGGAGGGAAAAGGGGTGGAAGGCTTGTTTGGTATGAGAGAGGGGGGGGGGGGGGAGGAAAAGGGGAGGGAAAAGAGCCACTTTGTCATTCGCCCAAAGTTGGGCGGAAAAGTGGAGGGAAGCTCATTTTATGGGGTGAAATGACTTTTTGCCCTTTTAATATTTTGAAAACCCACAATTGCTCCCCTTTCTTCTCCAAGCAAGCACCTATACATATATGTCCACGCCCACTGTTTTTTATATTTATATATAGACACACACACACACATGTGCGCGCACACACGTGAAGGCTTCCAAATCATTTTTAATATTTTTATAAATTATTAAAAGCATTTAAAATATATTTGAATATGAGAGGATAAAATTGTAATTCAATACAATACATCATTTCCCTCCCCCTTGTTTACCAAACACATGGAAGGAAGGAAACCACTTTTCCATCCATCATACCAAACACACAGGAAGGAAAGTCCATCCCTCCTACTTTCCTTCCTTCCATTTTTCCATCCCTCCTACCAAACGGAGCAAAAGGAATGAAAAAGGGTTTCCCTCTCCTGAGGAAGGAAAGCCCATCTCTCCTACTTTCATTCATTCTATTTTTTCATCCCTCCTACCAAACGGAGCATTAGAAAAATGAAAAAAAGTTAGCAAATTTTAAAATTTACTATTTTAACACAACAGCTAGCTATTGAACGATATGGATACACTAAAGGGCATTTTGGTATTATAATGAAGGTTTAGATTCAAATCCATCCTTTCATTAACTTACTAACACTAACATATTTGAGAAAAAATTGGTAACTTATGTTTTCAGGGCACCTTAATTCGTTCTAAAAGTATATATTAATTCATCCCACTTACATATTCAATTAGTAAATCTCACATTTTTCATAAGCATAAGCGTGAATGACCAAAACAGCTAAAGCAAATCGGGCACGCATTAATAATACCCTTTTTACAGTGCTGAGAGAAAAGATAAAAATAGAAAAAGAGACAAACGATAACGTGTGGACCATGTAAAGGTGAAATGTTCAACGGAAAATTTTGTTACCTAGAAGTTTGTGAATATAAATAGACACTCGAGGGTGGTTGTTGACAAGTATCATGTTTGTACAATTTTTCCATTCCATTGTTTTCATTTCTCTCTCTTATCATCTCCTTGAAGACTTTATTGAAAATGTGATTTTCACACATGAAAAACGAGACAGTGAGTTTTGTCTACATTACGATACATAATGGAGCAATTCAATTTCCCTGAAATGTTCACGCATATTATTTCCATTGAATTATGCATAAATTTAATATGAGTCCAAGTTTGGTGTATTTATTTTTCCCTCATTTTTGTTCTTATCTTTATAAACTTTTATACACAGTGAAATTTTTGTTGATGACAAATCAGACAGTGAGTTTTGTCTATATTACTATACACAATTGAACAATTCAATTTTTCTGACAAGTCTGTTTCTATTGAATTATGCCTAAATTGAATCTAAATTCGAGCTTTAGATCATAAGCATGGATCAAAGACATCTAATGTGGATGTATGATTGTACAGAGATGCAAGACCCAACATGAGTATGTGAACCAAAAGAATAGTGAAAATAATAAAAAGAAAAATGCTATAACACCAGAAACTTTAATCTGAAATTAAAAATTACCCTCACGTGTCATGCTTTGAGTGATGGGGTCTCTCATCTCAAACTGATTTCATATTTTTCATACACTGTTCAAAATAGGATACATCATGTTAGTTTTTAATTTCGGATTAAAAAGAGTTCGTGAAAAGAATATATAATATAATGTTAAATAGTTGATGATTTGATATTTTGAATCATTTCATTTTGTTTTATTATTATTAATATTTTTTATCTATTTTAAATCATTTTATTTGAATATTGGCTAATACTTTTAATAAATTAATCAAAATCACATACTTATTTTTTTTCTTATATTTTATTATTAGGTCAATAATGCAGGCAAGTCCAGTTGCCATCTTCCTTTCTAATTTATTATTTTTTCTCCTCATGGAGAAGTGACAAAAGCGGACTTGGACAGTGGGATGTTAACATGCCTAATCATCTAAAAAGTAATCTATTTTTTTAACTTTTGCTAAAAGTCACTTTCTATCTCTTATTTGGCAATTTCTTATATGAAATAATAAACTCATGTACAATTATACTATCCAGTTAGACTACAATTAGTGGTCTCGTGTAAATTGAATTGTTTTATTATATTTTATTAATAAATTTACTTTATGATTAAAAAAATTCTAAAATGATGTCAACCATCAATGCAAATGAAAATGAAAATTAAAAATAAAAACATTTCATGAATTTTTAAAAATTAATTCTTTAACATTAATAATGTTATTGATTTTAATTTTTTTTAAACATAAATTCTCCATTAATGAACACCAACAATCTATTTATTCGTTTGTGTTAGAAATCAGGATCCGACTCAATAACTTAAGTTACAAAATGGAGGGTCTCTAGAACTTATTAACCAAATTTGAGAGATGTGAGAAACTGATGTGGGACAAATTTTTTAATATTTTATCTCACAACGACTCGATCTCACACTTATACAGTGAGATTCTCACCTCCTATGTTAAATAGAATCTTATGAGATCGTTAAAATGATAGTTCCATTTAATATTTTTCTTAGTTGATGAAATAGTAATAAAGATAAGCCTGTCATGAGAATTTAGACTCAAACATGTCCTCACGCTCACTTTTTATCATTTGGCTTTAATGATGTTTTTTTATTTATTTATAATTAATTTAAAGAAAATAAAATTAAAAAAAACAAAAACAAAAACAAAAAACAAAAGAGTAAACTCTTTTTTAATTCTTATGTTAAGTGTGCATGCATGAGTCACGTGTGGACAATTCGTACCAAAAAGCCATAAATATAACATATTTTTCAAAGGAAAACTACAAAAAGCTTATCACCAAGGATAGATATTTTGATTCCTCCAATCTAGCCTTGGGAGATAAGTAACCAAACATATGGCTAAGAGGAAAGGAAGCTTCCTGGGGCGATTGTTGTATTTTGATTTTCTCAGCCAAGTAAAGGGTGAAACATTAATTATCCAAAAAAAAGGGTGAAACATTATCCAATCATACAAGGACAATTAGGTTATGTGGACCCAAATTCATGTTCATTAATGTGACAAGTGTCAATCAGTCACTGCAACTTTGTCTACCTACTTGTACGGGCTTGCAGAGAACGAATACCCACTGCCCATGTGTGCTCTACAATGGAAACACTTGTTTGGTCATTTTCATGATACAGGCTATTGTTCAGTTGTTTCCTCATTCTCATTATTTATTTATTTATGGTAGCCATTGAGCTACCGAATTAATTTTTTAAGTAATTGAATAATTGGAGTCAGATCAATTGACGGGGAATTGAAATTTGAAATTGATGGCCTACCAAATCATTTTGTAACATTATTAACTTATGCTCTTAATGTATGCAAAATAAAGTAATCATTTTTTTTTTCAAAAATGAAAATCTAATCGTACCTTAAATAATTCCTCTTATTAACTAATGAATTTTGTGTCGGGGGATATGGGATTTAGACTGTTATGTTCAAAGTTCGAGATTTCATGCTAGTATTTTTTTATATGTTCTTATCCTCACGGAAAAAAAATAAAAAATACTACAGAATATTTACACATTTTTATATATTTAAATTCTAAATATTTTGTATAATTATTGAGTTATTTAATATTTAAAAAGAATGTTTGTGCTTGTGATACATATCCATAATGTAAGTAATATACAAGAGTCCCGTGAATCTTTTAAACAAATTTTCTATGGGAATGGTGATATTATCGAGCACTCATGCAATGATTTTGTATTTTAAAATACGAATCCATGCCTATTATATTTCCGAGTGACGCTAGCAATACCTCTTACCAATGCGTGACGCTAGCATTCTTTAATATTTAATCATGAGATTTTTTTTAATTAATCACAGCCACCGGACTAATCAACTCAAAAGTCAAAACTATTATGTTATATATTATTAATTTATTTAATTGTATTATATGATGTTTACATAAACAAATAATCAGAGGAGAAGTGTATCCTTAAAACTCGAATTGAGAGAACCCATTTTTATCAAACTCTTGCGAAAGTAGGAACTATATTGTCCGAATGCTCACTGTAGGGATGGACCCTGAAGGACGTTAGTTCATGGAAAGGACATCACACTAAAAATAAAGGACTTCAGACTTCAGAGACCCACATGGGTAAGTACCCTAAAAAGGGGTTGAGGTTGGCACTTCGTGTGAGTGCCGCTGGGGTCTTATCCTCTCCTATAATTTAAGGTGGACGCTTCTCTCTCTCTCTCTCTCTCTCTCCTAGTGCCGCTAGGGTCTTATCCTCTCCTATAATTTAAGGTGGACGCTTCTCTCTCTCTCTCTCTCGGTACTGAAATCACAGCAATGCAAGTTTTTTCCTCCCCGAGAGCTATGTCCAATTTCAGTGCTAGCAAATCTTTATCAGGCCCACCAATATCTAGTTTTGTATGGCAACCCAAATCTTGGGCCAGACCAAATCCGTTCAAAATCCAGGAAGGCCTGAATTCTTTCAGCTTTCCGGTTTACTAGCTGACTTTGACCATATTTTCTTGGGTTGGATTGAACTCTTTTTTCACCATGATATCTCCAACCCAACCCAAGTATGACTATCTAAAATACAGGGCTTTTCTCACTAGGCCCGGCCTGAGCATTTTATTTAATAAAAATAGAATATCGCGTAATTTAATCACAGATTTTAATAATATCTATCTCATTGTGCCAAATCCTATCAGTATGTCCTTACACTTCTTGTTGTTAGTCCACCCCATCTGAGAGCTATTGGAATGATATTTTGAAAAACCAACCGTTAGATTAGATAATCTTCTTTATAAATATCATGTTTGCCAAAAATCACAGTGATCAAATAATCGATTTTCAAAATACAGTTCGTGAAACGCTTTGATAATATTTATTGTTGGATGCTGTCAAAGTTATTTATATGTCTGTATTTTAAAAACTAATTGTTGGATCATTGTGAGTTTTGGCAGACATAACATACATAAAGATTATCTAATCCAATAGTTGGTTTTTTAAAACATCCCGTGAAAGTGTTGACGACAAGGAGAGTATGAATATCCTTACATGACCAGTTACGCTCATCACACTTGTTTAACCTTTTTTTTTTTTTTTTTTTGAGGTTGGTGGGTTTTATACTTCAAACTATGCCAGTGAAATAATTTAAACATATTTCAAACTAAAGTCATATTAATGTGATAAAATACTTGTTTAGGGTAGTTTCTCAACTCAACTTTTTATAAAATCAAATAATGGCATGTCAATTAATATAACACGTAATATTATACATTTATGAAAAATGTCCGAAGTTTTGATTGAGTTAAGTTATTTTTGGATTAATTTTGGCACCGTTTGGATTTGTTTTTTATAAGTACTTATTTTTTTAAAATTTTTTTATAAGAAATTATATATTGTAAATTTTTAAAAAAGTAAATAAGTACTTATAAAAAACAAATCCAAACGGTGCATTTGTTTAAAATTATTTTTAAATTTTAAAATATTATTTGACTAAAAAATATTGAATGATAATTACTTCTATACGTGAACGATACAATAGTTATCCAAATTAGACCATTTAGCTTGAATCATATTCCCTTCATATATATATATATATATATATATATATATATATATATATATATATA
>JAESVK010001228.1:709973-725297 GCA_017140935.1 Hamamelis virginiana
CCCCCCCCCCCCCCCCCTCTCTCTCTCTCTCTCTCATGTGCGATTTCCTCCGCCATTATAGTTGAATATTGTGTAAATTTTATTTATTCCATTCAAACTCCCTCCCTCTCTCTCGCCTGCTTGCGCGTTCTTTTGCTCGCTTGCTCTATGCATGTGCGTATCACTCTATTGTGCAATTTCAGCTTTATTGTTGTTGAATTTTGAGTAATTTTTCTTAAAGCAATAATCTCTCTCTCTCATTGTTGTTGAAAATTTGACTAATTTTACTCTGCAATTATTTTGCGCCTTTTTTTTTTTTCTTTTTCAATTCCATAATGTAGAAAATTAATCAGAAGAACACTTGGGACCTGAAACTTTTAGACCATCTCAGCGAGATTATCAAAGTAGAAGGGGCAGACGCTGCAGAGACTAATTTTCAAAAGGTTGGAAGTGCTGCTGTGAAAATTAATCACTGGAAATGTTGTCTGTTTATGTGCTTGCGTTTAGAGATGTTATTTAGTAATTACTTAAATTTTAATGATCAGGCAAGTTGTACATTGGAAGCTGGGGTCAAGATTTACTCATTGAGGGTGGATTCAGTGCATGCAGAGGCATATAAGGTCCTTGGCGGGATCAATCGAGCTGGCCTAGAAGATGAACAAGGTTGGAACTTTATTTACAAATTTAATGCTTAATTTATAATCTATAATTTGGTAATGCTTTGTTTGGGGTCTTTCACTTTCTTAGTGAGTATATCTAAGGATTGGAAAAATGATTTTTTGTTTTGTTTTGTTTTGGAAACAGGAGTAATTTCTCGTTCCTTCTTGGTCATTTAGACGTAAGCAATTATATGGAAGTTTGTTCCTTCTATTATTATGAGGTGATAAACTATAGTTTTAGATCAATTGCTACAATGTCTAGTGAAGTCGAGTTTGATTTATTCACTACTTCCATTTCAAGCAATTGTTTGGTGAAGTAGTTATGCTATTTTTGTTAGTTCCACTCGCTATCCTGTGATTCGCTGTCCATTTTCTGCCGATGGTATACTATTAAGGAACTAAGAATGGGATGGCATGCCCAAATGGGCTACTCAGCGACTTAGGGTTCTAGATAAGTAAAATGGACGTGGATAACACTATAACAGGATAAGGAAATCTGTACAATATTCAAGGCAATATATAGAGGCCCAATTTTATTTCTATTATTATTATTTTTTGTGTTTTTGTCTTTAGGTTTTTGTTTTGTTGATTTTCAATTTTATTTCTACTATAAATAAACTCGTTGATTATAAAATTTTTTTTTTCTTTTGTTTATCTTTTCCTAACTTCATGCTGTATGATCAAAGCTGTGTTCTTAGGTTGACCAGTAAAAATCACTAGGCACAAGCCTTTGTGCATGGCACAGGTGAGGCATAGCAGTATTGTCTCGCCATTATTTTCATGTCTTTGAACGCCTTAAGTTATGTTGTTAGTTAAGGCTGTTGCAGATTCATAAATCATGTTTTTAATACCTGTTACTTTGATAATACATGCCAAAAAGGAAATAACAGAACCAAAAGTGCTAACATACGCCAAAAGAGGTAGTCGAACCAAAAGAATTTCAGCAGGCAGAGTATTTTTCCACTATTTTCTTCCTATTATTAATTTATATTATATTATATTTCTAAAATATTGCCCATTGTGCCTCAATTTGACTTTTGTGCTCTAGGTGCTGAGAGGCCCTCATGATTTCTTTTCCCTACATTAAGTATTACTATCAGTCCTAGCTAGATTATCTCTTAAGTTGCAGCATTTTGTTGCACATAGTAATCGTATTATTCACAATTTAACATTGGTCAGTTTCCTAACGCTGTAGTTTGGTGACAGAAACTATAATGGAGGGTGATAACATCAACAATGGGCAAGATGGGGATTGTTGTAGGAAAGAGTCAGAGAGGAAGGTTGATAGTTTTCTGATATATTAATTGTGCTAATAACTTTAACTGCAAACTTATGGAAGTTATGCATGCAGATATCACCTTTGTCAACGTTGGAGTCCTCTTTTGAAGTTCATAATGTAAAGAAGTTTGATGGTAACTCACATCCTATATCAATCATCAAGATATAATTTTTTTATTCTTTTTGAATTTGTAATTTTTTTTCCTGTTTTTCTAGTTGCATTTGCAGTGGATCCTCTATATCATCAGACATCTGCACAGTTTGATGAAGGTGGAGCCAAGGGTCTCCTATTGAATAATCTTGGAATATATGGAGGATGTCAGGTACTTTTTGATTCTCTGGAAGTGCCAGGGAGATGCAGATCACATTCTATCCAGAATGATTGCTCGGATATGATTGATATCTCTTTTGCCCAAGGTGTGTGACATTGCTAATATAGGCATTTTGATCTCTCTTGTTTCATGTGCCCAAAGAATCAGTTTTCTTTTGGTCACCACTCTCCACTTGTACTTGTTTTAGCCATTTGCCTTTTATTTTACAGAATATATTGAGAAGATGGTGAAGAACATGCTTGCAGAGATTGAAATTTCTCCGACTCTCAGGGAGATAGTCTGTCAGTTTGATGAGGATAATCAAAGGTCATCACAGACATTTAATGTAGATGAGAAATATGATGGGGGAGTTGACACTTTCGGTGATAATGATATTGAGTTGGATGGTAACTCATTTGGTAACAATGAGGATTGGACCTCTGATCTTGACAACAATTCAAGTGTTGGTAATGAGTGTCCTACTTTACGAAGTCATCATGAGGTATTTTTTCATGCCACTTGTTGAAGTGGTTTGAGTTGTAATTTTTTCGTTATTTATGTATAACATGTTCTCCTAATTTTAAAGTTATCGTAAAGTATTAGTTACACACTACGTGTTGATGTGGTTTGGGTCCTTTGGGATGTACTTTTTCTGTTCTCAAACTCTCCTGTTTTCTCCCCTAATCCCCTATTGAAAAAAAAACAGAAATGAAAAGGCACTTAAAGGTTTGTTTTATTGGTGCAGGAGAATGATTATTATACATCCTACAATGCTGATGTAGATGATAGATTTGAGAAAGTTGATGTAGATTTGGTCCTTGGGTTGGAATTCACATCTGAACAAAATGCATGGGCAGGTCCTGATCACTGGAAGTATAGGAAGTCTAAGGGTTAGTATTGGAATCTAAATGATATTATCACTTTATCAGTTAGTGTGCTTTGTTTTGCTATTTAGTGTGTTATCTATTTTGTAGGTTCAGAGGATGTCCCTTCTACAGAGAGTGGATCAGACTTCACAACTAAGAGAACGAAGAACAAAAACCTGGCAGAGCTTGATATTATTTCACAAAATCCTTGGACAAAGAATTGCTTGATATCTTTGCTCCCCCCAAAAATCTGAAGTCTTTACTTCTACATGTAAAGAGAGCACCTCGGGACAATAATCTTCCAGAAGATTGCCATTATCAACCCGAGGATCTTGTCAAGTTGTTCCTTCTTCCTAATGTTACGGTAATATAGATTTACCCTACAAAATCACTGTACAGCTTGTTATTAATGAGGCTTTAGTACCAGCCACACTGGCCTTGGCTGAGATCAGCTTGATTTCAGGCCAAAGTATTGGATTTCAGTCTCAGCTTGGCCTCATCTGGCTTAAAGAATCATGTAAGCTTTTAGCTGAGTGTGGATGGACCGAAGCTAATTGGTCCCAACAATATAGTATAATATGCTATACTACAATAGAATGCATAAGAAGATACTATAGTATGTACCATAATATGCTATAGCATGGAATTATTTAATATAATACAATATGGTATAGAATAGCATGTATATATGCTTAAGCGTATACTTATATATGGAACTAAAAGCTGGTTTGA
This sequence comes from Hamamelis virginiana, assembly GCA_017140935.1. NCBI lineage: Eukaryota > Viridiplantae > Streptophyta > Magnoliopsida > Saxifragales > Hamamelidaceae > Hamamelis > Hamamelis virginiana. The sequence goes on from JAESVK010001228.1 coordinate 713,799, forward strand.
CTGGACTAAGCTCAGGCTCGTGCCACTTTGAGTTGAATGAGTAGGCTTCGGGCAATGAAGTTAATTCCTAGTTTTGTCGGCTCTTTTTTTCTAAATGAAACCTGCTATTGTCTGTTGAAGTGAATGATGAAATACCTGTTTTGCTTGTAGTGCCTTGGGAAGAGAAGAAGAAAACTTTCAGGTAGTAGTTTTCTCTTGGAGATAGGTTCTTGCTTGCTGTCTTTTTCTGTGTTGTATTGGACGCAGCAATTAAAGGAGTCTATTTAATGTTGCAGTGAACTCACTTTTAATACTTAGTTTGTGACATATTGAAGTATTTTCATTTCCCCCGTGCATTCATTCTCTCCTTTCCATTTCTAATTTTTCTTAAGTCTATATTGTAGTTCATGCTTGCTTACCTGATTTGTTCCAGAACTTCAGTTATTTTGTGTACATATAGATGTTGAATCTTTTTTTACTGCTCAATAGACAATTTTCTATAACATCGTGAAATTAAAAAAACCAGGAGTTAATATCTATAATTCTATATTTAATAAGATTGTGTTCTATTCAACTCCAGCTTATGATAAACTACAGCATGAAAACTGATTATATTACCTCCCAGGAGCTAGTGGATATCAGCAACCAGTTCTAGCAATTGTTTATGAATATTGTCATTCTCCTGTGGCTATATGCACGTATGTATGCATCTGTTATGCACACAACATGCCTTTAAGGGGTATAAACTAGGGAATTACTCTACGTTCGATCAACATTTGGCATGCAAAGCAGGATTTCCAACCAACTTTTTTTACTTTCATTTTTTATAAATTTGGGCATATTATTTTGAACTTATTGTTAAATATGATTTCTTGAACTTCCTCCCAGTGTTGTTGGTTTTATCATTTTGTGATATTAGTCTTTTTCATTTTTGGAAGAATGGGGTTATATAACTTGGAAATAGATAAAATATTATGTTCCTGTTTACTACTGAAATAGCTCTCTCTGCTCATGATGCCTTAGATAGTACCTTATAAAAGAATCTTCGAGAGAATATAGCGATTAGATTTCATGATGATTATCCTGTTTATTCTTATTCAGATAATAACTCTTGGCAACAAAGCAATTATTTTGATGGACCACTGCCGTCATGGGACAATCGGAGTGCGTTTAGTGGCCAATATGATGATGGAAATGTTCATAGTGATGTGGAAGACTCAGATGCACTTGTCTCTCAGCCTTGTCAGGTTTGTTTTTATGTACTCTCTTCCAGGTTAGGTCAGTTGGATCTTCGTCTAAGAGTAGAGGAGCCAAGATGGTCTCTAAATTTGGGTCTGGGCAGTCAGGCTTCCTTTATTTATGTTGTTTAAATGTTAATTTTTTTTCTTCAAAGATTGTTTGTGAAAATGAATATATATATATATATATATATATATATATATATATATTATTGATAAGTGTTAAGTTTCCAACCTAAAAGCCTAAGCTTGTAGGTGGAGGGCCCAATACGGGTATATGAAGCTATAGCAAACCTTTTTATTTAGGCGATGTGGGATAAAGTGGATTCTATTCTTCCATAATAAGTAAGAAATATTTCATAAAAAATGGAAGGGAACCTCTACTGTTTCCTTAAAATGCAGCGTTTATAATAAATATCCTCATGATTTTTTGGTGATATTTTTGGGCCTTTACAAGATTTCTAATTGGACTTTGATTGTTTTAGATAATCCACATGGCAAATTATAAGTTTATATTTGAACTTTGCACTTGTTTCTTGGCTTCACATTTCAGGTAAATAAAGTTGAAGTACAGTATGATAGAACTTCTAAACAAGTAGATGTACACTCATTGAAGGAAACACTTTGGAATCACATACAAGAATCTCTTGAAATGCCTGAAACAGTGAGCATATACTTTTCATTTGCGCAAATTCATTTTGAACAAAGATATTTCTCGCATTATTATCGTTCGCCAACTTCTATAAAACATGGGCTTGCATTTTTTATTTTCATTATGTATATTGAGTGCTGAGCACATTAGTATTAATTAATTCAAAAGATGTGTAAGTTTGAGTTGGTTGATTCATGCATTAATCATGGAAACTCTGATATTGGGACTCGTATGTGTTATATTTGTCAAATAATCAACCTGCCTGCTTTTCTTAATGTTACAGGCACATTATAGAAGCAAATGATTCCAACATGTGGAAATAAAATAATATTATATATGCACAGTGTGTGCAATGTAATGTGTACAGAAATGCCATTAATGACATGAATATGAATTTTCCATAAAGAATGTGAATATGAGCTGATTGGCAGGTGAATATACTTGCTTTCTGTAGAAAGGCATTGGTAAACACTCTAAACAGTGATGGGTTATGCTGTCAGTTCCAACTCCCATAATGCTATCCGGCTTTTAAATAAACCAACTCAGAGCTTGTTTTAACAGAAAAAAACAAGACAAAAAATTACTTATACCTTGTTTTCTGCGCAAGGTTGAATAGTTTATGAGAAAAATGGACTTACCCAATAGTGGTGAAATTAAAACCAATTATAATCATCGTCAGCTGGCTAGATTTTTATGATTCCCAAATAACCCCTAAACAATAGCTGAAGGCAATTGTTTTTATTGTAGTTGTATAGTTTGAGTTGTGACTTAAGTCTCCTATGCTACATAATTATATGAAAGGATATTAACACTACTTTATACACATCATGATTTGATCCTCATGTTTCTGTAAGGCAATTTCCATAATTCCATCATTTGTGAAAGGTTCCAGCTGCTGTGTATATTTCTTTTTTGTCCAGCTCTTTAGTGACTTCCTTTATTTGGCCTTACAATATGATGAAGGCTTTTATTATTTTCATTTTTATTTACCATGGAATATATAATTCTAACTGTGGATAATTTCTTTTCCTCTCTCTCTCTCTCAACCTAAAGGTGTGCGAAGGCATGTCTTTCAAACATATGTTGGCCACCTTTCCCTTCGATTGCCAATCTGCAGCGCGAAAGGATATCTCCCCACATTTGTGTTTCATCTGCCTCTTACATTTGGCCAATGAGCATGGTTTACGCATTCATGACTGCCCCAGTTTGGATGAACTTAGTATACATCTCCCCTTTTCGTTCCAAAACATGGGCAGTTCATTATAGTTGTCGTGATGCTGTTAAATTTTAAGAAACACACGTTACAGTGAAGTTGCATGCTTCTCCTTATGACAAGTTTTTTGGGGCCTTTCAAGCAGTGCACAAAGAAAAGGTAAGCCCAATGTTGTTTTCTTTTTGTTAACATTGTTGCATGATATTGTTTCAATCATGTGTACAAATGGCTCTACTGAGTGGCATACTGTTATTTGCTGCTTCATGTGCATTTTTTGAGCATAGTCTAAAATGTCAGTTTCAAAGAAATGTATATATTTTGCTTATTATTGTGTTTCCTTGACAACTAACAGTTCAGGGGTGTATATAAATTTATAAATTTACTAATTAAATGCGTGCGTGCGTGTGTGAGAGAGAGAGAGAGAGAGAGATGGGTTTTTGGTTTTGTTTGAAAGTATACATGAAATTTGTGATGGTAAAAATGTAGGGTTATCTTAAGAGTACACTAGGGGTATTGGTTTACTCTCATTACTCTTTAGGATGTGTATAAAAAAGTAGGATTCATGTGTTGGACATCTGTTTGCATGTCCTAAAAAGTAATAAAAGTAAACATGTGCTCTTGGGGCACATATTAAGAGAACCCAAAAACATATAATGCAAAAAGTGCTCGATAGTATACATTTCCGATTTCCATTCGTCAGTTTAGTGTGGTGTAAGGGTGAAAGTACAATTGCCATCTGAAGGTTTTGCTTAACAGAGCAAGTGACCTTACCAGTTCTAATGTCATAAAGCCATTTTTGAAGGGTGGGATGGGTCAAGACGACCAAATCTAAAGGATGTAGTTGGAAAAAAACTCTTTCGGCTTAGGTGGTAGGTCACCTTTTGTGAATTTGTGCCACGCAATCAAAAGAAAATGACCAATGAGATCTATCATTTGGACGGTTTAGATTAGCACTAGAAGTTTGTGTGTAAAAAAGAATCCTTGTCCCACCAAACCATAGTATAATTTATATATATACTGAAATAAGAATTACTTAGCTAAATTCCATCGAAAAGAAAAGTTTTGATTAGTTGGCACTTGGGTTGTATCAAAGGATAATGGAATCTCTAATTTGCTAGCCAAGATGTGGCTATTAGTGCACCATGTGATGGACATTGCCTTTTGAAATTTGCTATTAAAAGCTCTAGATCTGCCTAAAGCATTAAAGTGAAACCCCTAATCTATATATATATATATATAGAGAGAGAGAGAGAGAGAGAGAGAGAGAGAGGAAAATACTAAATCATGTGAAGACTACTTGTTTGGATCTATGAAAAATACTTCAAATTACTTAAAAATGTTTTGCTTTGACTTATTTATTTTATAATAATTTTTCTTTCATTCTGTTCTTTTTAATGCTCAAACAAAACTTAGAAAGTGGGAAAACATGTCTTGCTCACCGAAAGAAGGATACAAGAAGGGTAATAGTAAATAAACCATTATTTCGATGGTTTTGTTGTCGTTTCTCTCACGCCAAATGATGCATATATATGTGACTCGTGAAAATCTCCTCTCATGCAAAAGAGGCTATAAAAGATGCACTACAGGTGACAATTCGGCTATCATTTTTGAATTTTCAACTTGGAAATGATTTTGTGGCGGTCAATCGATCACGTTTCCATGAGGTGATGTCTCGGGCCAGAGTTTTTGGTCGTATTCAATATAATAGTGCCAACTTATTGTTATCCACTAGAGATTTTCTAGTACCTCGAGCTACGAGAAAAAGTAGACAAAGTGTTGGACAAAATTTGGATAAACTCAACCCGTGACATGGCAAACGATCCATATATCTTATTCTTGGCCACAGATTGGAAAATTTTAAAGTTCAAAGTGCAAATAACACACTCATGGTCACAATTCCCTTTCTCGATCCACTTTTCGGGGATCAAATCTAACATCTAGCTACTCCTAGGAATTAAAAAGGAATTTGAAGGCGTAGGAGGTAGGACATTTGAATGTGAAAGGATCAAGAGAGAGAGATGCGTGGTTAAGTCGAATTCATTGCAGTTCACTCATCACTACAATGTTTATTTATTAAAAAATTAAGTACTGTTTGGATTTTTCTTCTATAAGTATTTATTTACTTTTTTAAAAATTTGCAATATGTAATTTCTTAGAAAAATTTAAAAAAAATAAATAAGTACTTATAAAAAATAAATTCAAACGGTGCCTAAATAAATAAAAAGTGCTATTTTAACATTTGGGACTTATTTAGCCAATAATTTATTGATCCAGTGGTATGTATTTTCATAGTTAGAAAAAAAAATTTCAGATTCGATTAAATAAAAGTACTTCAATATTCATTTGGTTTATATTGGAGAAGGCTTGAAGGAAGGGTACAATCGCATGGCCAAAAAAAACAAAAGGTGGGGCTCCTCTAATTCTTGAATTAGGATAAGGCGGATAAGCTGATAGGGTGGATAAGTTTGGGCCTTATATAGGTGCGGAGGTTTGCGAAGTCCAACCTAAGGGGCCAAGATAAGCCCAAGTATGAGCTCCAAAGAGGCAAGTGGGCCGTAAAAGTGGAGGTTAGGAGGGGACCACGTTCGCACTCGTACAAGTGGGAGTTGGCCTTAGAGATTCTCTTTTAGCTTTTTAAGGCTTCTCTAGTGGGCTTATTCAAAGATCCTAAAGGCCCTTTTCGGTGGGTCCCATATGGGACCCAGAAACAGCGTAGGCCTTTGAGCCCGAATAATGTGCGGAATATATGCTTTCACCGACCTTATCAAGCCTTGTCCAATAGTGTTCATATCTCCTCCCCGTCGCATGTTCTGCTGTCTCTACTCTTCTACGCTTGCTAATATACCACCGTTACCATGTATCAACTCACGTGATTTAAGCATGCCAAACTTTCCAATGGATTATTTGGTTGAGAGGAAGAAAAATGCTATTTGTCCCCATTTTCCAAAGTCTCGTGCAATATTGGGTTTAATTGAAAATTTTAAAAATTTGTTCAAGTTAGATCCATAATTCATTTTTTTAATGTTATAATTTAATTTTTAAATAAATCAGCTTACAATTAATTTGAAAATAAATTACGTTTATACTTTATTTTCTGTACATGACTAAATAGATCGATTTATAGAAAAATGAACTTACATACACCAGGAAAATAAAAATAAGTTAAACTCATTTTCAGCTAATCAACGGAGTTTTCATATTTACCAAACAATCCCTTATATGGCAAGAACACTTCTCTGAGTTTCATTACAATGATGATTAATTTGTTTTAGAAATTAAAAGAAAAAAATATTATAGACTGTAAACATGTATTAGTTTGCACTTAACATGACTGTTATTAGAAATATGTTCTCAAATAACAACAAAAGATTAATGAAATTAGAAAAGAGAAACAAAGCATCACTTTGATGCTCTCTGAAAAATGGGTTGTTTTCATCTAGCTAGGTAGATGAAAATTGACCACTGTTACAACATCTGATTGCCTAGCTTGATTTTTGATTGATTGTTAGGGACATGGAAAGTGGGATTTGCCTCAAATATTAGGCAATGTGATCAAGGTGCCTGTCATGGAAAATAATGATACACACCAGTTATCCTATGCTATACTTCATCCTAATTGTAAGGGCAACACTATTTCCAGTCCTGATTTTCCTACACCATCCAAAGCTCTGTCTCTCTCTCTCTCTCTCACACACACACACACACAATTTGTTTGGATATAGCAAATTCTTTCATGGAAATAGCAATTCTCAATTTTTATCCCTATCATTTTTTTTTTCTTTGTATTGTTGACACTATTGTTGTGGTGAAAATTTGTCCAACAGATGGGTTTCTCGCATCCTGTAGGGAAGAAAAGAGAAGAACCATGGGCGAGTCTAGGGACACCAGAGTGGCGGCGGCCAAGGACTACTCTCCAAGGGTCAAGTTAGGCTTGTGTGTGAGAGAAAGCTCACAAAGAAGTATAGGATCGATGGAGGAGAAAGAATTGAGCTTAGGGTTAAAGTTACCTTTTACTCTCTCCGTCCCATGCCAATTTATGTGCATACATTGATTAACACGCAGTTTAAGGAATACATTGATTGTTTTGATTTTATTATATTTTTAAACTTGTGTTCTAATTTTATCTTTTAAAAAAAAATGATCATTCTCCTTGTTATTTGATAAAGGGATATAATGGAAAATTCATTTAATTTTTTAATTTGAAAAGACAAAGTGATCACTTAAATTTGGAGTGAGGGTGTAAGAGCCTTTACGTACCTACCTCTTAAGTTGGGTCTCTTGTGGCCACGTGTCAACTGATCATTGGTAGAGAGAATTTCCCCACTTCAACTATAATTCCCTAGTATTGACTGGTGTCCAGCACCCTTACTATCTGACAACGTTGATCTATCAATTCCCTCTTTTCTCTCTCTTCTATTCTCTTTGGTTTGTTTGGATACAGCTAATTCTTTTATGGAAATAACATTTCTCACTTTTCTCTCTCCTCTTATCTCTATTCCTTTTTCTTTCTAACTTTTTCTTTTTGTATTTTTGTGTACTCCACATAATTCTCACCAGGCTAGTATCTTTGCTACGTTTTACAATTCCCACCAAGTATCTCATTTTTCCCTTAACTAATTTTGTTGACTGTTGTCCAGCCCCCTTGCAATTTGGCAGCTTTAATTGATCTATCAACCCTCTCTCTCTCTCCTATATATATGTTGAGAGACTCATACATTGTTCCCACTACCACAACCACTGCTAGTCCCTTAATTCATCAACCTCTTCTCAGCTTCAATTACCTTACCACCCACCCAACAAATTAAAAGCCAACAAATTAAAAAGCCATGGACAAATCCAAGAAGTCTCAAATTCTGAAGCTTTCTCTCATAGCTGCACTTTTCTTCATCACACCTCTTTTATCATCATCTCTAAGGCCTACTTATCTCTACTTTGTCATCAACCTTCTCATTATAGCACTTGGAGCAGAAGCTGGCCTTCTCTCATCCTTTTCTAAGCCTTCTAATTCAGAAGACAAAAAACCTGCAGCTCTTCTTGTTGCACCAAAAGCTATGACTAATGCCTCAGGCGCCTCTCGGCCTCCAGATAAGACCATCGAAGGTCCTGAATGTAATGAAAAAAAGGCCAGAGTGGTTGAGAAATCAGCCTCTGAGAAAATCGTCGGCTCAGTCAAGATGAATAAGGTGAAGAAGTGTCCTTCAACGCCTAGCCTTTTCTTTATTGGAGGTGGTGAGAATGAAGCAGAAGAATTTGCATTTGATGATGAAGAAGAAGAAGGAGAGGAAGAAGAGAAAGTGGAGGGTGGTGAGCTTAATGGGCAAGAGCTGTTTACAAGAGCTGAGATATTTATTGGGAACTTCTATAAGCAGTTGAAGATGCAGAGGGAAGAGTCATGGAAGAGGATTCATGGGTTTTATAAGAAAGCCTTTTGAGCAATATTAATGGCTCTCAACTTATATTTATCTCTTATGAAGATCATCTTTCTCTCTCTCAGGCTAGGAATCATTGGTTTTGGGGATGATATCATGTCTTTCTAATCATGGTTCTTCTCCTTTCATTGGGTTTGCACAGATTCAGTTTCTATTATTAGTGGTCATGTTTTTTTTTTTAACTTTCCAATTACTATAAGAACTAGTCAGTTACCTCAGAAAAAATTTAAAAATGTTCTGTGGCACAATACATATATAGATTTGTTGTACTGGGTTAATTATACAATGAATTATAGATATAATTTTATGGGTTTATGCCCTGGTTTCTGTTCTCTAATTTGCGCATTGCATAATTGTTTAATTTCTGTTCTCTAATTTTATGGGTTTGTTAATTGATGACTGCATAGCACAGACACTTAAAAGTGAAGCTGCAACAAGCTGGGATCCGTGTAGAAATAGAATCCATTCCAAGGTATTCAAAATTTAAAAATGAAATAAATTTTCCTGACATTGGACACATGCATAGGTATTTATTTTGATATACAATGGAATTTGAACTCGAAGTCGCCCTATTTGCCTCATAATGGTTACAAACTATTACAAAGTCAAGACGTACAACTATGTACGTATATACAGGTCAAGGATGCAAAGTATATAACGTGACACATTTGATTTGTTTAATGAAAGAAAAGAAATCTATACTATCTATAAAGCCAGAAGGCTCTCTTCGTCTGGTCAGTTTTTTTTCCTAAAAATACCCTTATAACAAATGCAAATTACTCATTAAATTAAGACCATTATGGTAAATTACAACACAATTAATCTATACTATCTATAAAGCCAGAAGGCTCTCTTCGTCAGGTAAGTTTTTTTTCCTAAAAATACCCTTATAACAAATGCAAGTTACTCATTAAATTAAGACCATTATGGTAAGTTACAACACAATTAATCTACCTCCAACAATTTTAGGAATTTGAATGTGGGTAGTTCTCCATCGGTTATCCTATCTTCAAATATCTATCTTCATATCTTCCAAACCAACTTCATCTCTTCCAAACCAACCTCCACACCATTGCTCATCTCCTTACAAACACTTCATCACTTATCATTGTTTATTTTCCATCAAATGAAAAACGTCTGGAAAGGTAAGAAATTATATTTATTTTCTGGACTATTTTCAAACATCCCTTTGATTTTATTTTTTCCAATAAATTAATGTGTAAAGTTGAAAAACATTAAACATCATAATTGGTATTTTCATGCATCAACAGGAGATCACAGACCATACCAAGAAATCTTATTTCATCTCAAATCTAGACAATCGTCACAACAAAGGATTTTTCATCACAAAATTTGACAGATAATCGGATTAATTATGCTTCCTAGACCTTCAAGAACTCTCAAGGCTAGAACTATTCAAAATTAACTGCTCTACTTTTATGATCAACATCCAAAACAGTGAACTCACTTGGTATGACTTTAATTTTTGTTAATTATGACTTTGATAATCGTGAACCTATTTTTTTACTTTGATTTTTGTTATTTTACTGCTATTAAGACAGTTTAGAGATTTTAGTTTTACATCCACTCTTTGATATATGCAAACCCAAATATGGAATCCGGTTTTGGTGTTACATATAGATATATAGATATACTTTTTAAGACTTAATATTCAATTGTTATTTGGTTACTTGAAGAGGTCGTATTTAACTAAACCAAATATTCTATTATTATTCGATTAATTGAACATATACAATTTAATAAACCCAATTACTTCAAATATTAATTTTAATTTTAAATATAATAAAGAAACAGAAATTTGAGTCATAAGTGGTATCTTTCTGTTTTTTCATGCCATACTTCCACCGAAACTCGAGTCTGAAAAGGATGTGAATAGTTAGTATTTGTAAGCAATTGAAATTTGATTGTGCATATGAGACAGAGTAGTAGGATTTTTTTTTCACTAATTGTCCGTTTATTTAAAATTAATTTGGTTTTATTATATTTCACATTATTTATTTTAATAATACATTTTCACGCAATCTTTGGATCCATCGGAAAACAATATATGTTATACATAAATTATCAATTTAGCATATGCTTCTAAAAGCTTATGTAAGCATGAAGCCCATAGATAATTGTGGTATATATATTTTGAAAAATTGACCATTTAATTAGATACTATACCTATCCATGCAACGTCTGCCAAAAATCATAGAGATCCAACAGTCAGTTTCTCTCCGTGACATTTAACTTTCATAAAAAAAATTTATATATATATATATATATATAGAAAGAGAGAGAGAGAGAGAGAGAGAGAGAGAGAGAGAGAGATGCTGTAAAGTGATAATCCATCTAAAGAGATATCACATGTGGTAGTATATGTCCTTAAATTTAGGAGTTTTGGTAAATTTTGATAAGTGTAATTTTTTAAAAATAAAAAAATAATAAGATAGGATAATTGTAACTGCTAGGGAGATGGACAAATCCTATTCTGTATTTCATAAATGTGAATTCATAAATAAATAAAAGATAAATATAATTGGTAGAGTAGGTGATGGGCAAGTTTGAAGTCCTAAAAATTAGGAGAGTGGGGGTGAATTCATAAAAAAAAAAAAAAAAAAGATGGAGTAAATCTTTCATTTATTATGTTAATAAATTTGCAAAGAAATTTTAACTTTGTAATATTCCAAACACAAATATTATCAATCCCAAATTTTAAATAGAAAAAAAAAATTTCATCAAAATATCCTGCTACCAAATATCGAGTTACAAACATATGAAAGTAGCACAAGCATCGCGTGTGCGCGGAAGCCAGAATAGTAATAAAACCATTAGAATTTAGAATCATTCTAGAGTCATAACTCATTAGAATCAAGATCAAGTTTGATTGTACGATTCAGAACCTTGGATTCTCAATGAACATTTTTCACATAAAATTCATGCACATGATTTTCCCAAATGTATCTACAAAGTTTACATAAAAAA
>JAESVK010001228.1:765716-789481 GCA_017140935.1 Hamamelis virginiana
CACTTCACCTCAAAGTACCCGCACCCAATACTTGAACGAGGATAAGGGTACTCCAGCCGGATACTTCAAAATAGTGGAAAATATATGAAAAATAGACGAATCCAACACTTGGACACGTACCCGCACCCGACACCTTTACCCGAGTCCGTGTAACATAGCCTTTTGGCAAGAATCTCTCTCTCTCTCTCTCTCTCTCTCTCTCTCTCTCTCTCTCTCCTGGTTTCTTTTTGCAATGTTGCTGCCCTGTGATTCAAGCTATTGTTGCCCTCATCTTTAGGCTTCTGAAATAGTGCACACGGTTGATTTAAGGAAAGTTTGCAGTAGTGATTTTGTAAACAAATGACATAATAAGCTGAACTATTTTTTTTTTATTTTTTTTTGTGTAAATTTAATAGGGTAGGGATGTAGGGTTAACAGGTTTATTGGGGAACATATCATCTCCTATGAGGGCTAAAAGATTGGAGTTTTAGCTTTAATAGAGTCAAAAACATATACAGATTAGAAAACAGAAACAATGTCAAACAAATACCTTAGCTGCAATTATTTTATTTTTTGGTTGGATAACAATATGGGCCTTTGAATTGCACTTCACAGATAACCTCATAAATGATAAGTTGGTGCAATGCAGATGAAGCACAAATGGGTTGATCCAAATTAAATTAAATTAAATTTAAATGACACACAGAGATTCCACAGAGAGGGGTAAGAACCAAACAAATAATAGAGAGTTAAATAACAGTCAGACACATATTGCACTTAAAAGGACAAACTTTTTCCTTTTACATGTTAATCAGTTGAGACAAAAATTAAAGTCTAGATTAATGCAGGTTAAAAAGCCTTTATATATACATCAACAAGAAAGTTACCATTGAGGAACAGCATCCTTGTGTCAGGGTGGGAGGCCACACACTGTATGGAAAAATGGGGGAAATGAAGCATTAGTAATGCCTTCAAAAGGATGAACAAAAGAATAAACAGTAATTGACAGTTCATCTACTAGAGTCTTAGCAACTACTTTCCACTGCAAGGAAAATGAAAACAATAAGTACGAAATCACTATAACTGCAATCTGACTTTTGGTCTTCATGTTACTGCAAGGATGAAATGCATCGACACACATTCCCTTTCCAAAAGATCAGAACTGGCTATCAATTTTTTATTAGGGCTTTCTATTATTTAATTATCAGGTGGGTTCTCTTCTACAAATAGCTCATAACACCCTCATTTCTTATTGTATCATTCCAATTTTATTCAATGTCTCCAAGGAGACAACACCCTCATTTCATCTTATACTCGTATTTTCTATCAATCTGACAATTTCTTAAGATTAAACCTTCATTTAAAGCTACTTAAAAGCACAGAGTGAGAATAGGAGTAGAAGAAGATCTAATATAAAGAGCAGGAAATTTTTATTTATTTTTTGATAAGTAGAGAGAAAAGGGAAAATTTTGCAGTTGAGTGCAAAATCTTTTAGTGAACTTGAGAACTCAAATTTGTCTCAAGCAAGATAAAAGTTCATCACCAACACCCCTTATTGCAAAGCTCTCTCTCTCTCTCTCTCTCTCTCTCTCTCTCTCTCACACACACACACACACACACAAAATTGAGCACCCTTGCTATCATGTGAATGGATAACGTCTTTGACTCCCATTTTCTTATGACTTGGTAAAACCAATCAACTTAGAGTTGACCAGGTAAACCCACTCAAAAGATTAATGGATTCTTTTGCATGTTAGTATTTCATATTGGCAGAGTGGACCCAATCAACTCAATATTTGTTTACTTTACATAAGTAGCTTGCTATGTTGGATGGGTTACGTTACTTCACCCAGTGTGGTTACTCTCATGATCTCTTTGTGCTTTGAGCCTTTGACCTAATTAATTGTGTTACCCAGTGTTGATGATCTCCCATTCTTTGGTTCTTTTATTTAACCATTTGCTTATCTAGATAACACACCTACTAGTCCAACACTTTCCCACAGCATAATCTGACTCTTAGACTTGTTCCCTAAAGATGCATAAACCATGCCTCAGTCCTCAAGTTTCATGGAAACCTTTTTAGTTCCAAGTATTTCTAGGAAAACAAGCTTCTTTTTCTCTGGTTCCTGTTTTAGGGAATGGAGTTGACCAAATGGCTTAGAGAGATGACAGCAAGTTTCACTGGAGCATTAGGTTGGAATAGCATGTTATTGGGAAAAAAAATCGAAATGCTGTCTGTGTTTTCTTAACAATGTTTATTGAAAAATCACTCATAGTCAGTGTCTTAACTAAACTCCAAAAATCTTAACAGGAAATCAATATTATCATCAAAAGTACTTAAACCACCTATTTTGTTTCATAATTTTATTTGACTGAACAATTTTGTGATTACAAAAAGGTTAAACTTTCAAGTTCCAACAAAGATGACTTTATAATAATAAGTTCAAAAAGAAACAAATTATGAAACTTATATTAGGTTAAAATATGAAACAAAATATGAACCAAAACTTTAATATAAAGAATGTTAGAAATGAAACTTGAGAAGGTGTTGACCTGTAGAAGGGCAAGTGCATTGCAAACTCGATTTGATTGTGCCGGAGTTAGATTTGGTGGTGATAGAACAGGGTATATCGAAACTATCTCCTGCAAGTACCAAGAAATTTCAACATCATGGAAAAAAGACATAAAATGTTAAGCAAAAGAACACCCGATTCTGAAAAATTAGTTCCTAAATTATAAGCAATACATACAAACAACAAGACCTACCAGCAAATCTAGCCTTGCATGATGATTATTAAGCATGGAAAGTAAAATAAAATTTAAAAAAAAAAATTCAAATGGAAACAAATCGAGCATATACTGACACATTTGCACTGAAACCAACTAAAACTACATGTACAACCAATATAAAAACAAAGACTGACCATTTATAAAGCTACAGTCATATTGTAAAGTAGCATATTGAAAACAAAATCATCATTACTTTTTTTCTATGCTCCATAAAAGAATCTTATTCTCTCATCCCCACAGATTCATATTTATCCTTATTTCCTTTTGTGGAAGATAGATATCAAGACCTTTGCAAAAGATACATATGGTAATTAAAGAGTAGAAAAAAAGCCAGCACTGTTCGGTCATATTAATTAAGGGGGGCAAAAGGAAAAGGGATGAAAGAATATCTCCTAGAAGCTCAAAATTATTAGATGAGGTAGAAGGACTTTATAACAAACATAAAATAAGAAAAAGGGGGAGGGGGAGAGAAAGAAGAAAAAAGTGAAGCAAGAATTGTTTACGAACCGTATAGAGCATACCTGTAAAAGTGCAGCAATAGTACCAAAAGAATTCCACAACAACGGAGCCAAATCTTGAAATAATTCTCTCTTCTAAAAATAAAAACAAAAACAAACACAAGTTTATTAGGCATACCTGTATGAGTGCAGCAATAGTACCAAAAGAATTCCACACGAAAGGAGCCAAATCTTGAAATAATTCCTTGTTCTAAAAAATAAGACCAAAGGTAGATACAATTTCACAATGTCGCACACAAATGTAAAACAGTAAAAACTAATAGCATATGCATTTAAAGAAACGAGCGTGGGAATGTTACATATGCACTTAAATTCATTTACAAAAGCTCTCCTTTATACATTTAAAATCTCTTCTTAAAATGACAAGTATGATGGAAGAACACTTAATGCTCTTGCATCAAATACATTAATGGCTCTTGATGGATAGTCACGGCTCCCTAGTACACTCGGTTTCCAATTCAAGCACCTTAGTTTCCCAGGCTTCTGCATTAGAAGTTTCGAACTAATGCACAAAATCACTATAAGCCATAACTCATACATAACCTGTATTGAATGCCTTTGTTCGGATGTCATTATGTTATATTATATTCCAAAGAATGATATCGAAACAATTTAAAATTAAATATAACTGAGATCAAATTGAAATTCAGATGGCATACCCCCATGTAAAAACCTATATTCTATGTTAGCATGTTATTTACGCCATTACCGTTTCCAGAAACCACGAACAAAACAATTTAATATCAAACATAAGCCATACCAGTACACTACCACATAAATTCAATCCCCAAAACACAACTTGCACTTTCCCTCAATGCGCTTTTTCCACAAAAAATAAACACCTCGATAGCATGATAAACCACATAAATCTCCATCCAACAAGTTGACATTTTACCGGCCTTTTTTGATTGCACATGCATATTAAAAATTTAAAAATAAAAAATTGACTGTACTTAAATCCTCCCTAAACACACACTTTCACCCAATTTCTCAATATAGAAGCCGAGAAAAAATAGGAAACGAAATGAAAATGTTCAATTCTACTTATTTAGGACCCCAGAAAACAAAAACCTCAACTTTCTTTTTGAAAACCAAAACAAAATACAACATAAGATTCAAAATTTTATATTTCTTCTCCTTTCTTCAGCTTACTCACCAACCAGACAGAGGGTAAACGTTTACTCTAAAAACCATCACATAATTGAAGTAAAAAACTACCAAGTTCACATCAAGACCTATTCTTTCTTCTTTCTTACACCTTCTAATCCAAAACCCCCATGCAAGATCAAAACCCTAGATTTCAAGATTAGAACAAAAAATATACATACAAAAATGTCTATTTATATCGTATGACGACGAAAATTACAGAATCAAAGAGGTATAAATACCTTAGATAGTTCAAGAAGAGCGTTTTCCCGAAGATCAGGGTTACTGAGATCGAGCACTAAGTTCTCTGCTGACGCCATTTTGCGGTCCTTGTTCACCTGAGGTCCGGCAGCGTTCGCCGAAGATGCGCCCGGACCTCCGAACGAAGCGTTCATAGAGAGCGACTGGGGCAGATTCGCCATTACTGTAGGAGTTGCGGCGATCACAAGTTTCTCTCACTTTCCCTCACTTTCTTGCACTTTCCTATATGTTTTCTGTCTATACAGAGAGAGAAAGAGGAATTTCATTTTAAGGGAGAGTTTAGTTGAGCTCTCAAGAGCGCTTTAGTTACACGCGTGTTTCATGCGCGTGAGGCCATCTATAAACGCTAGGCTACTATATTCCATATGATTCTTGTTTGCTTTCGATCGCTGTTTAGTCGCGTGACAAGTCGGAAGGAGTTTCTGTTTTTTGGCTTCTGATTAACTAACGGGGGTGGCTTTTAAATTTTCCGAGTACATTGTGTGAAAATTAGGGCCTAGGATAGGTGAGTATAAAGTCACTCGGGGGTATATAAGTCTGTCAAAGAATAAGCCACGTGACACCATTATATTTGTAGGTGATCGACCTGCCAGATGCTTCTGAGGTAGTATAATTACAAACGAAGATTTATTTGGCATTTTAAACTTTCTAGTTTTTTAAGTTTTAACCCATCTGTTATTAATCTTAAAGATGTTGCATGCAAGAGAGTCTCAAAACTCATTGCTATAATTAATGACATGCACTTTGATGGTGTGACTTAAATGAAGTGCCTCTCATAATTTATTATCCATTAATGAAGTGTGTCTCAAAATTTACTATCAATTAATAGAAAAATAGAATATGGATCTCATTTTACATCATATTTTTCAAATCACCCGGCGACTGGCATGGTAATATGATAGATAATTTGCTTTCATACATTTTAAAACTGCACGAAAATAAAAATTCTATCAGGCTGCCATATCATATAGTTAAAAATTGCATGAATAACATGCGACTTAAAAACTACTACTCATCACTAATAACTGATAAAGCCCATCTTTAATGATTTAGCAATTTGCATGCATGCTGCATATCAATGCTTAAACTAGCTAGTGTTCATGTCCTTAAGGACCTTAATGGCTTGCATGCTTGTTATTTGTTTCTACCATGGAAATCATTAATGCTATGTTTGGTAGAGGGAAAAAGTGGGTCTTCCTTTCTTGAGGATGAGAGGTCAATCCATCCTACTTTCTTGCTTCCACTTTTCCATCTTCTCTATAAATAGGGCATCAAGAAAATTTTGCGCAAGCCCACGAAAAACTAATGCTAGCCATAGAGACTATCGAAATTTTAAGATGCATTTTCAGAAGCAATAGAGTCATATTTAAATAAAATAAAATAAAACAAAAAAACAAACAAACTAACAAACTAGGAGATGTCCCCATAATGAAATTTGCATATGCAATGATTGTAACCAACAGTAATTCAAAGCGAACAATGGTTCTGAAATATCTGTATATATACAACTCAATACAATAATGGAGAAGTGAGGGCGAAATTGTGAATCAAGCAGAAATTATGCATAACTCCGCGCATGACGCCACATCTCTACACTTTCTCAGCTGTGCAAAAACTCCACTTTGAATGGGATTCATCACATCTTTTGTTTCTCTAAACTTCGGTAATTGCCTGTCTTTGTTTATGAACAAATGCATTCCTCCATTTGATGAGATTGAAATGAGATGCCCATATATCATTAGCAAAAGAGGAAGATTACAAAAGTCGGGTTGTCTAGATGTCAAGGAATGGTGCCTCAAGTCCCTCCAAGGTCAGTCCGTGAGACAAGGAATAAAGCTTCATCGCCAAGAGGGAAACAGCCCAGATTACTAGTTCCGAATTGGCAATTTCTTTCATATAAAAACAAACCACCCTATATGTTCACTTTGGCAGAGATTATTCAAGCACATCTGTACACTTCCAGGAATGATAACAAAAGTGTAGAGGTTTGGTAGTTATTGTTCTTCCCTGCTTATGTGCTAATCTGGTGGCCAATCATGAAACTACTACAACAATGCCACAATTTTTTTTCTCTTGGAAGTACGGACACAAACTATACCAGCTTAATGAGTGAGCAGTCTGTATAAGCTTTCAGTCTTTGGAACTATCAACCCATGCTCTGCAAGTTAATTTGATAATGCAAAAAGGCTCATATCCTTAAAATCCGCGTTAACTTGTAGACCTACAAAAACAAAAACTGATTAGTCTCACATCATACATTCATGCAACTCATGAGATCTAGTTTGAAAACAGCAAGTGCATTGAAGAACAATTAATTAAAACGGAGTGTTGTTGAAAAACAATTCTAAATTGTAAGGGTGGTGCATAAGCGACAAGACTAACAAAAATAAATGACAAAGCAAGAGCATGAGTGACTGAAAGTACAACATTTATTTTTAAGATAGCTAATGGTCCAGAGAGCTTATATACATGTACTGGTATGTATCCATACATGTGTCCATTTATGGATAAATATAAATTAACATTTCCTCAAGTAGTGTCCATTTATGGATAAATATAAATTAACATTTCCTCAAGTATAAATGAAGCACAAATTACAAGATAAATAAATGTTCTTCAATAATTGGGCACCTGAATTCTGACAAGAATTAGAAGTTCGAGTCTCAAACAATGACACCTCAAGACAACTCTAACAATTTTTTAGCTATATAAATGGAAGTCCCAGGGAACCACGTAAATGTCTTCGGAAAGCAATGTGAGCAACATCCAGTTCAGCAGGATTTGGTCATTTAAGGGAGGGCCCGCTATTTAATGATTAGATGGGAGCATCTTTCTAGTCAAAACTAAAATCAGATGATTGTAAAAAGTAAACTCTCTAGCCTAGGCCCATTTTCCCTGTTTCATAAACTACCTGGGAAGATTACAATCATCTGATTCGGTTCTGATGGTCCCACAGAACATGTGTTCAGTGCAAAGAAAATAGTGCACCCTAGTTTAACGCTGAATCTACAAAACATTCCAAACACAACAATTGCAGCAAGAATTACCAACCTGAGCAGTTCTACTAGGCAGAGGCACTTCTAAGCAGTAACGGAGACCATCAGCCCTGGAAAAAAGAAGATGCTTGATCAAAATAGAGGAAAAACTAAAATGCAGTAAACACAAACTATCGGAAAGGTAGGAAAAGATTCGAGCAAGTTAAAAATAATTTACCTTTTACTAATGGTTCTTAGATGATATTGGTCATTCTTGATTAGTCCTTGACCACTGTACTTCATTTCATCAGTATTCAGTATAACCTGTGCCATTATAACCCCATTCATAGCTTTTACATAATTAAGTTAATTAACTAACCCTACTTGGAAATGTAGAAAATTAGAATGCAAGAGTGGCATTGAAAATCATAAATATTCAAGTTGTTACAAAAAAAAAAAGGAGAGAAAATAAACACAAGAAGTCTATTTGGCGACTGGAAAAGAGTCATATTTTACTCTTTAGCTAAGGCACCGTTTGGATTTGTTTTTTATAAGTACTTATTTGCTTTTTAAAAAATTTGCATTATATAATTTCATAGAAAAATTTAAAAAAGCAAATAAGTACTTATGAAAAACAAATCCAAACGGTGCCTAACTATTTATTTTATATTTTCTTTACTTGCCCAATTTTCATGAGAACCAGGATTAGCCTTAATTCCTTGTAATTCATCCAAAAGAAGCAATTATTTTATCAAAATAACCAAATGTCCAGACTAAACAAGATGACCCTAAAATAGAACCAGCACTTCTTGAAACAAAATTCCCAAATTTTCCTAAAAGGCAATTTCAGAAAGCATTGAAATCAACAGACAACAATAGATTTTGATTGATTATCCAAATGAAATCAACGGCCAGTGCTGATTTGATTAGCTGACCAGTTGCACTACTTGTTGTTACAGTTGTTCAACCCTTCAACAGCTGGTTTTGATGTTTATCACTCAGTCAGACACTGATAGTTTCCTTCTTCAAGCCATATGGTGCAAACTGCAAAGTTCCTCATTTTTTCAACATAGCTTAATTAGTAACTCTCTTCTGTCAACTAAAAGAATTCAGAGACATTCACAACCAAATTAGATACTCTGTTTACCCAACCAAAACCATCCAGAAGCCTTCAGAACCATTGTAATGAAAAAGAATGACTAATTAGGCACATTAGTGCCACATCATTAACTATTTCACTAAAGAGGCATGATCACCCATTGATTTTGCATCCTGACGAATTATGATGATTATTTTGTGTAGTTAGGCATGATCGTGTACTGTGTTCTGTTTTAAATGAACCAATTCATGCTCTGCTGTATTGATTATTAAAGGATATGCATATTCTGCTTAGCGACTTGATTTCAGGTTTGGGGTATAACCCCCCAGTAGACTTAGCCAGCATCTTAAAAATACAAAATAACTGGTGAAGCCAAAATCATTCCTATGGTGCTTATTAACGTATTCTATGGGTAGGGACTAGGGAGTAGAACAAAAAAACCTATGACATGCAAGACACGTCCGACCACTAATTAGCATTTCGAAATCGACCACTTGACAACATGACATGTTTGCACAAATCACAATACAGTGAATGCTTTATCATAACTTATTATGCATTGATGCCAAGGCCACAGCACACACCAAAATGCATAAGTTTATACGTTCAATAAAACACAGACAAACACACATATATGATTATGTCTGTGTGACACCCTGTATCCACGTTAAAGAACCACATTCATGCTCATTCTCGTAACAGAAAGATTACTATATGTTATGATGAATATAGAACCTTTATAAGTGACTGATAGAGACATTACAAAATGGAAGTAAATCATCACTTACTCGATACTCCCCAGCTTCCTCCACTCCTACACTGTATCTTTCATATGAATTTGTTGGATGAAAGTTGAATACGAAAAGAAGAGGACCTCTTATGTAAGATATTACCTGTAATATAGCAAAACTGCCTTAATTCTTAAAACATGAAATAATAATTAAAAAAATTATATGCTTAACTGTGTGTAAAACATAAAAATTTAAAATTTAATCCAGAAAAAAAAATTATATGCTTAACTGTGCGTACAACATATAAATTAAAAATTAAATCCAGAAAAAGAAGGGTAGATCAAATGCCAACTTCTATTATGAACAACCCAAAGAATTATCGTATCAAGAAAATTACTATTCAATCCACATGAATTGCTTGAGGAGAAAGCATGTACCTAATAAATTCACAATTAGACAGTTTCATAATCCAAGAAAACAGAGGTAAATTAACATTTAAAGATAGCATTGATAAGATTCAAGGCTCAACATGAGAGAAGCTATTGTTGTCATTATACATGGCCATTGATTAGCTAGTCCCCGAATGGCAACCAACTTGTAGAGACAACCCGTGTCCATGTCAAATACATATCGGACATGGACACTTCAACACTCCTTGGTTGTGTCCTCATTGTGTCCTCGATGTGTCTGTGTTTGCTGAGAGTATCATTAATAATTTGTCTTCCTTAAATAAAGGCAAACTAAATAGTCAAGGTTTAAAGGATAACCAACCAATATTGTGTTCCGTGTCCATGTTTGCGCAACATAGACTTGTATCTATTTGGAAGGTCAAAATAGAATGTGCGAATGACTTAAATATATGGCCTTTGAATAAGCAGCTTGGGGAAAAATATATGGCCTTTGAGATGAGCTTTATATTTTTTCAACTGTAAAGCTGATTTTTTTACAATATTAGATCCTCTGTAATATCCAACTGGCTGTTTGGTTTCTCTCATTTGCCAGGAGTCATATTAGCTTGGGCCTCATACAAACAAGTGCGTGTGCGCGCACACGTAGACAGAAATGCACACACATAAACATATCCAGATATAGTGAGAGAAAGGTTTTGATTAGATGATGAAGAACAGAAGAAGTGTATGTGTGCCCACAACAACACAAGCATGCACGCCAAGTTGCCAAGTAATGAATGAATAGTGAGAATCAACATACCATGGTAGTGTCATTTACGTGGTGAATGTTGGGTAAACCTCTTGCGAGTACCCTTTCATTTTCATCCAACTTCATCATGTCCTACAAGAGAAAAAAATTTTAATTTGCTTCCAAGTTACCAAAGTTGTCCTAATCAATCACAATAAGTGCACTCAAAAGCTCCTAAATTAAGCCTAGATGTATCTTCTACTCGAAACATGATTACAGTAGAAGCGTAGAACCAATATAACTATATAAGCATTAAACCAGCTGTAGCATTTACCAAACAACAGCAAGCACAATACCCAACTTAGTTCCAACAAAACCCCAAAAGGTCAAACTAGCATTTAAACATATAAGAGAGTAATATGAAGTGCTGAAGTGGACACCTTGTCAAAGGAATATAAATTGTAATGCACCCCTTCACTTGCCAATAGATCCCAGCAACGATTTGCAAACGAAAATGAGAAGTTGTTGCTTGGCATTGGGAACTCAACCCTCTAGCACACAAGAAAAATATTAGTCTCACATAAAATACAGTTTCCATAAATATTCAAGGGAATGTGACTATACCTTTGGATGCCCAAATTCATTACCCATGAAGTTGAGGTAAGCACGGCCACCAATTGAAAATGTAATCAATCTGATCATCTGAAAAGAAAAATATTCAGAAATAAAGAAACTAAATTAAAGCATGAAATTTTTTATTTTATTTTTTTATCAAGTAAAAGTTTAATAATATCCCATTATCAAGAAAAGAAATGCTCGAGAGCCCTTGTACACACGAGGTATACAGGCCGCAAAGGCCCAAAAAAAAATAAAAACAAACCAAAAGAGAAGATCAAATTACAAACTGAGAGATCAATTGCTATTATATATATATATATATAAATTAAAAAAAAATTAAAAAGAAAGAGTGCTTATTTGGTGGAAAATCCCTCCCAAATAGTGGCATCGAGAAAATTTAAATCTATCCAACATCGAAGCATGTTTTATATTATGCAATAAAGGGTAACTTTTGCCTTTCAATGCCCTACTTAAGAGGGGTTGTTCTTTAATGCTTTTTTATAAAAACCTGGAGGTGTCCGAATTTGTGGCATATGGAAGGGTAAAAATACACAAGAATGAGCAATAAACAAAGTTTTGCATGTTAACTTAGATTTCGATTTTTAAGACAGTAAAGTGGGGAAAGTGGGTACATAGCATACTTTGTGTAAAGAACACCCTCTAAGCAATAAGTCCTTCGAGCCTGGTGAAAGCTCCTTCACTTCACCAAACAATATTTCTGCAAATGACCGCCCTCCAGATATGGACTGACATGCAAGAAAGTAATGAGAGGATGAAACAATTTTTTTAAACCACACACAAACTAAAATAATTTGCACAAATTTCATAAATATTCAAGAAAGGGAGCTTAATGTAGCACAAGAGATTAAAGTGGATAATACCTGGTTGTGATTTTCGGCATATACAAGCATCTTATCTGCGTATTCTCTGTTGGCCATTAATGTGCTCACAATCTGCAGCATGGATATAAAATTCAACACATGTTGGAGTTATAGAATGTAATAAGATTGTAGAAAATTTTCCAGAAAGCAACACCGAAATCCCATTTAATACAGGTCACATGATAGTTAAATGATACAACCTTACTCATGCTCCATTCTTGGTCAGGAACATTCTCCAGGAACCACAGCCACATCTCTGTCACAGAAAGATTGACATAATAATCAAACCCCAATCCACCTTGAGAAGTTGGCTCACATAGTCCAGGATAAAATGTAGCCTGAACAATTAAACCAAAGAAATTTCATGAACAGAAGGAACATATAATGCACATAGCTAGTTATGTTGACACAAGAGGGCAAAGACATCAATAAATGAGTAAAGATAGAAGTTAGAAATTCTAAGGCTTCAATAAAATTAGCCATAATATATGAAAAGACTTATTACTTCAAAGAAATAATTGCATCTTGGAAAAAGGGATTAAACTTGCATGAAGTGAAAAGATATAGATGCATAAAAGTGAATACTCGTTACAGTTATGAGATGTACATAAATAATAAATACTTACATCTTCAGCAATTGTCACTATATTAGGATGAAGAGCATGTAGTATCTCATTTGCCAAAATGAGGTACATCAATGCATCCTTGTCAACATATTGATTACAGTATCTGCAATAAAAATAAAAATAAATTATTTAAAAATATTTTCTTTACCAACCATAGCCATGAGCCCACAGTACAAAACAAAGAAGCCTTTTTAAGTCCTGAAGATGAAGATTATTCATGAGGTACAGCATCATAATTGGTTTACTAATATGCATAATATTTATTAATTAAAACCAATTAGTATCAAATCAGACTAATGGATTTAAAATTAGTATCAGATCAGATGAACACCCATCCCTAAACATTTAGTTTTCGATTAAGTGATTATTGATTAATTTAATTCACTAACATAACTAAATAAAACCTTTACTCCGTGTGTATTTAATAGAATATAAAAAACGCTACAGTTCCTCTACAATATCCCAGCTAAGCTTAAGCGAAACTATTTGCGGGTACACATTTATATTGTAGTGTTTTTATTAGTAAGGAGATTTAAGCTATATCTTAAAATTTAATGTTGCCCTCGTTGAGCCAAAAAAAAAATTCTTGCAATAGGTAGGGTATCATGAAAAATGTATGAAGTAAACATGGTTACGTGTAGTTAAATGGGAAATGTTTTGTGGAAAAAATGCCTTACTCCTCCAAGTCACCAGTAAAAGAGGCAAAACCATTGTGTGTATACATCATTGATGAGAGTGAATGGAACTGGAAACCATCAATTTGATACTCCACAACCCACCTGCACAAACATCATGTCATAAGTAATGCAAACAGAACCTACCTAGAAAGTACATGCCAAGACAATCACCAAATTACAAGCACATGACATTAGGTAAAAAGAGAAGATGGAGCAAATCACATTAGCAACTCCAGTATTCTTGAGACTCATAAAATTAAAAGATTATCTATGCATCAAATGTACCAGTTCAGATTTGAGAGAAGATAATGTAGCACATCAAGGTCGCCATATTTGAAAATTCTGGTGCCCCAGTGCTTGTGATACCCTCGTTTACCTGTTCAAGTAGCAAAAGTTTGGAAACAGGAATTAAGTACATTTGAACAATAAATAGACCATTTCAAGTCCATTCACCAATCTTCTAACACGTTAGCAGGGAGTCAGTAGATCATCTTTTTCTCCATTGCTCTGTTGCAAAAGAACTCTTTTTGCTTTGATGGGCATTAGTTGGTCAATGCCTAGAACTATTAAGGAATTGTTTCAAGGGTGCTGGTTCAAGGCTTGAGGAAAGATTTGTAAATCCATTTAGAAAGCAGCCCCTTTGTGTCTCTATTGGTGTTTGTGGAAAGAGAGGAACAAATGAATATTTTAGGACAAAGAAATGCATTATATCAATATCAAGAAGGATTTTTTATACACTCTTTCTTTGAGCTTCAGCCCAGTGGGTGGGAGGAACAACTTTTTTGGATTTATTAGATCTGTATGTCTTGTAAAGATGCTCATAGTGTATACTCCCTATATACTTGGTTTTTGGCTCCTTTGTGATTAATAATATTATTACCTTTCATCCAAAAAAAATTCTATGACTCGATACTCAGAAAGTATATCTACAAGTGAGATTAAAGATCGAGTAATTTCCTCACCACTCTTCCATGTTAAAGCATGATACATTCAACTTAACTAAATCCCAAACAACTGGGGTTTGCTACACAAATCCTATTTCACCATTCCACTCTATATTGTCATTTGTAGTTTTGAAAACAGACATGAGTATATGAAAAATATATAGAAATAATTTTAAACTTAAAAAATAATTGGATAAGAAACATAGAACAAATATAACATAACAACATTAAGACAATTTTAATGAACAGGTTGAGAATTTCACAAAGTGGACCAGCAAGTCCACGCTCCTCCCCTTGGCACCAGGAATTTAACAGAGGCAGTGAGTCACAGCATGCATGCCTTTACAAAACAAAGAGAAAAGGCCAAATCGTGTGAACTAACTTTACCAGTATGAAAGTAGCAATCATTTGATCCATCAAATAGTGACAGTCCAACCATCTCATCTGCTGCTGAGTAGGAATGAACAATGTCTAAGAAGACCAACAGTCCTAAGCCTGTGAAATAAAAAAAATAAGTAATGGCACATAAGTTTTATTGACAGGAAACCATGCAACAGCGGGAAAAAAAAGAAGGTTAATGATACAAAGATTTGTTGCCAAAAATAGCTGAAAAAGAGTGTTTAAATGGATGGTTGTCAAACACTGTTTTGTTCAGACACTTTTGTTATCTACAGAGCCTTGTCCCAACTATTTGGGGATGGCAACATAAATCTCTGCTATTTCAACCAATTATAAGTAATGTCTCCAATTAACACATGGCGTAAAAACTTCTATTATGCAATTCTATAACTATCATTTTTCATGTTCTTTCCCAGTTGTAGCACCTCCAATCCTCCATCCAAAGTAAGTTGCATATTTCATGGGCACCATCACAGGTCTTGTTTCAAAATGCCCAACTATCTCAATCTACACTCTCCTCAGTTTATGTCATCTACGGCTAGCCCTACGGTTCTCTAAATGTTCTCATTTCTAGTTCTACCTTTCCTAGCCTTCTGCTCATCATTCTGAAAATCGTACCATCCCCTTCTTTTTCTTTTTCTTTTTCTTTTTTATTTAAGTTATAAGACCATTTGTAAAAGAAAAGGAAGACTAAGGATAACCAGAGGTCACAAAAAGTGTACATACAAGAGAAGCTATGATATACAGAGGCAAGAGGACCAAATCTAAATGAAAGGCCATGAGCATGGACCACAGATAATTTCTTTACGCGAGCACTAGAAGGATGACAGGACAACTTATTTTGTTTCCTATGCTCATCTTGTGAACATAATTCTCAGCAGGCCAAAATTTCCCCTATGAAGTATGAGTCGTCTCACTGCTGTTTAATAGGAAAGAAAAACGAAATGATCGGAATATTACCATCACATAACATCATAAAAGCGCAACTCTACTTAAGTCACCCAACATTATGAAAGTAACAACAGTTTTTAATTTCTCCTCCATTATGGATGATTAAGCCAAACGACCAATAACGATCACTTTATTGAGTCTCTTATTGAACAATATCAACCATCATTCCACCACAATTAATGGCTTAACTTTATTCCCATCCTAACACATTCTATTTTGGTCTGACCCCTAGATTGTAAAGCATACAATAACAGAGCATGTTGTTGAGATGAGAATTATATCATGGCATTTAAGAGGATGTATGCGTCTTATGTATAGGGGGTCCCCAAATGATCTTTGAACAGTGATTGGGAATGGTTTTTGGGTAATTAATTCTGGGTGTAGGTACTTGGTAGTGGTGCAAGGTGTATCTTGTTTTTCTCTTCAATTCTTGTTTTGGAGATGGGGGATCCTCACTCTTACCAGCCTCCTCTTCCCTTTTCAAAAAATTCTGTCATTATCCAAAAAATAAAATAAAAAATACAAAAATACTCTTGATTACACATCCAGTCTCCAAAAGATCAATGGAGATATGCAAACAATAAGGAGTAGATCCATACATTATGCAAACTTACACCACATCTTACAAAAGTTATTGATTCATTTTCTTCTTCAGACCAACTGAAATAGATGATGCAATATATATATATATATATAACATTAAATGTTCAAATAAATGAAACGTAGAAGTAACTCAAACTTGCAAAGTATAAATGAAATCTATAGGGTTAATTAATGAAATGATTGGCATTAGATGAAGAATGATAACCATGTGCTTCATCAACCAGGCGTTTAAAGTCCTCAGGATTACCAAAGCGGCTGCTAATGGCATACAAATTGGTCACCTGCATTTCCATTAAGTATTTCATCACATTCACAGAACTATCAAGTAAAACACACATCAACTTAAAATAATAAACAATCAAAGGAGACCCCAGAGCTAAGTATGAGGATTGCGCGGCATTACTAATAACAATCAAACTGTGACTGCAAATAACAAACACGTGCAAATACACAGCCCAAAAGATATTAATGCATATTTTCCCACTTGATGAATGGGCAAAGACAAACATACCATGCATGCAGCATAATTCATTGGCATTCATAATGATAAGTTAAAAAGGCTAGAATAAACTAGAAGTTGTCATAGCAATCAAAATTTTGGCAGAAATTCATCATCCCATTTTCTACGTTTCATTTACAACATTAAATTTTCATTTGTATTTACTGTACATTTCATTTTTGTGTTTTCCCTTCCTAAAGTTTGATCTAGGTCAAAATATTTGCAGGAGTCTAAGACCAGTTGTATAAAATATTAGAGCACGAAAAGAGAAAAGTTTGGACTCTTTTGTTGACCCAGAGAGCCCATTAAAGTTTCAAGACAGATGCTTCTGGCTATCAACATCATAAACACAAAGAGAATATGCATATTTACTACTCGGAGAATAATAAATTTGAAATCTTTTTAAGATGTTTAATAAAAATTAAGTGGACAGAATATTAAACTCACTCTATAACCAACAGTGAAATAATCTTTGTGCTCAACAACTCCAATCAACTGGATTGCATTGTATCCAGCTTCCTTTACATGAAGAAGGACCTATAATGAGGAAAATGAAATACAAATGAATATCATATTACAATACTGAAGAATCAGACATATAAAGCAACAATCAGGGAAGTACCTTCTCAGTAAAATCACTGAAAGATGATATTTTTGGCTCTAATCCACTGATTCCAACATGGCATTCATATATACGCAAAGATTTTGGCACCTTCGGAGGCATGTTTTTCCATTTGTATGCAAGTTCAGGAGGTGGTTCCCAATGGACTGCAAAAGCTTGCTTTCCCTCTACATCTGAATATAACCAATAGAGTTCAGATGAAGCAAAAATGATGCATTGGGCCAATACCTACCAAATTAAATGTAAAATCCGTAATTATAAATGAAGAGACACACAAAAATGAAAAGGAAAAAAAAAAGAGGAGAAAGAAAACAAATGATTCCATGACAGAAGCTACTGAAAAGGATAAGTGGTAGAGCTTGGAACTCCAAGCACACATAGTACTCCAAGTAGGTTCCAAATAATATGCAAAGCACTGACAGTAGAAAAAATTACATTCTAGCTGCTGCTGGTTTTAAATTCAGAATCACATTTCTGATTTGAGAAAACATGGAGTCTAAGTTCTAATATATCTTATTAAAAATACAATGACAATGAGAGAATCATGAGCCAAAAAAGAAGGCCCACATAAGAGAACAAATGGCAGAAGTTTGGAAAGATCAGATGATTGTGATGAACCCAACATGCTTTATTCCTTTGACTGAATGGAATTTTTAGGTAATGGTGGCAAAAATAAGTCAAACAGTTAAAAACTCCCAAATCTCCTCACCATGCTGGTTTCCTACCTGGAGATATTAGAGGCAGGCCTCATCCATGGTGGGTGTAGAACTCATATTTGGGTTCTCGATCCTCAAACAAAACGTTCACTTTTAATTTACATTCAGCCTTATTCAGGATATGGTTATTGCTCGCAGAACAAATTGCAAAAATAATAACTTTGAGTATTAGCCCCATGTTATGCAAGGTGAAGAGATGCCAAATTGACTGTATATTACTTGCGTCAAATGGGACCAGATAAAAACAAGAGGGTAAGCAGAAAGGACTAGGATTTGGGATAACACATACCCCTGCAAATATCTCTACATTTTATTTTTGTGAATATAACTTGTCATTTTCATCATCAATATTTATCTTTCTTGTAAAATAAATTTTGACGAAAATATACCTAGATTGTATCGAGTGCAAAATTTAAAATTGAAAAAGTCAATAGAGAATCTCTAGCTGAAAAAAATAAAATGGTGAAGCAACAAATGACTTCAACCAGGTGGCATGCTAGTTTACCTGGAAGCACATAAGTAGCCCAGGCAGGAATCCGTTCCAGAGGCCCGCTAGAAGTGTTAAAATAGACTCTATATTTGCTTCCATGAGGAATGCCCGGAGTATACTTTTTCAACCATGCCTGCCTTCCTTTACGCATCTCTAACCAGTATGCCAGAGGAGGCTTCTTAGCACGAAATTTCTCTTGCCATACAGGATCAGTCACAATATTATAAATGTCATATTCTTTTCCATTATCAATCACATCAAAAGGAGGTAAGTTACTGGGTGGATCATCTTTGTGCTCTTCTTTCCATTTTTTATATCTTGTTTCTGCGTCTGGTATATCTTCCAATTCCTCTTCCGTCTGCGGCCCATTAGGGCCAAATATTTGCTCATATAACTTCGCTGCCACTTCATAACGTGATTTTATAAACCGGTCCTCTCCAGGTTCCCAATACTCATCATTTGCTTTCCTAAAAATGTCTTCAATGGTAACACCACTGTCACCTTTGTCATAGTCATCCACATAGTTATACTGCTGAAAATAAAGTTCATCTGGTTTTTCTCCCTCCCTCAGTTTATCTTCAAGAATGATAAACCAGTATCCATAGTCATCATGGCCAAAATGACCCTCTCTTGCACAATTCTCCGAGGGTGACCACCCATTAAAATCTCCAACTAGGGCACAATAGCGAGCACCTGCATTCAACAGTTTAACATCCACAAGTGACTAACAGAACAACAGGAAGTTTAAATATAATGGAAGTTGCCTTTTGAGGAGAAATTTTATTATGATGGTAGTGAGCTTGCATGAAATTCTAATCGTGGTTTTAAACTTTAGAACGACAAATGCAACCAATAATGAGAATTTAGATTTAAGTGGGTGCCCAATCTAGTTGAGGCAAATTTTGGTCGGAAAAAGATTCAAACTAGTTTACAAATTCAACTGAAAATTGAAACTTTTTGGTAGAAATAGAAAAAATAAAAATAAAAATAACCTAGTGAAATTCTATTTAATTCAGCTATAATTTTTCCATCAGCCGAATGATAATTATTTAAAGAATTTGTGCTGTCCAAAGTCATCCTGAGTTTGGCAATACAGATGACAGGAGGTTTGGGCTTTAAACTTGCCCACAGATCATCAACATTTGAATAGTACATCAAACCTGGAGCCCATTCCATGAAATCCACCCGATGTTGTACGTTGCGATGCATACCCAATATCTCATATCTAGTCAAGGATACCAGAAACAATTACAAAACTTAAAAAATAAAAATAAAATAATCAGAACATTCGTAATGACAATGTCAAAAAAACACATTAGGGCACAAAGCTCAAACCAACCCAAATTATAAAATTTGAAAAATAATTCATTTCCACTAAACTTAAAGTAATTCAACTAAAATGAGAACCAAAGAAATTTAATATATATATATATATGGATGTTGTAAAACTAACCCAGAAGCCATCTCTTTGAGATTTAGGTGGCGATTGAAAATTTCATCCTTCAGGTCCTTCAACGATTTGTATCTGAAAATTTGAATTAAAACGTCCATCAAAAACACTATCTTTAAACTTCAATCAAAAAATTATTACTATACATAGATAATTAACAACAATCCTTCTTTGTCTTGCTGTTGAGAAAACGGAGAAAAAGATAACCAAATATTTTGAATCATATCTTTTCAGTTCTTTCAGTTTCCAGAACAAGGAAATTTTTTTGAAAAACCTAACTCAACTAAGCGAAAGAGTCGTATAAGACTCAATTATATAAAGATCTCGAGTTCTCTCACATCCCATACAATAAAAAATCAAAGTTAAAAAATTCAGTTTCTTTTCTTTTTCCTACACTTCCTTAGCAAGAAAGAGCATGCATACATACATACATACAATCATGCTCACTTTATCTCAGTATTTGGTTACTGAGAAAACCTTTTGTAGATTAAGTACGAAGGTTTTATGTGTATTTGATGAAATACATTGTTAGGAAGAATTGACCGAAGGTTTATGGGAATAAACAATACCCCTCTATTTGGTTACTGAGAAAACGGAGGAACATAAAATATCAGGAATGTTTGTTTTCGTTTCAAAGGGAAAAAAAAAAAGGAAAATTCAACTAAACAAAACTATATAGTTGGATAAGACTCAATTAAATAAACGTTTCAATTTTCTCAAGCTCCATACAATCCAAAATCTAACGTCCAATTTCTTTTCATTTTCCTACACTTTCTGAGCTACCAAACAGAGCATGCACATACATACATATACATACACTGTGAATCTACCTTTCACGGAGGAACTGAGCGAAGGTTTTATGGGAAATGCCGAGTTCGGTGAGAAACCCAACTGGGTCGATCCCTTTCTCGGCTTCGGTTTGGTTTTTCTTCTTCTTCGGCTGGTGATGTCGTTGTTGTTGCTGCGGTTGCTCGCTGGCTGAGCACCTCCATTTTTTGGGAAAACTGATTCGCTGAGTTCTGGTGTGAGATCGGAAGTGGAATGAAGAATCGTTCGCAGGTGGAGAGAAGCGAGTTGTTGGGAGAGAAAGTGAAGCCATTTTAGCAATCGTTCTAGTAGAGCTGCGGAGTGCTCGGACTGGTTTTTTTAGATAAGAGGCGGGTACTGAAGAGTGAGGAGTTTTCAAAGTGAAGTTTTGAGTTGACTCGGGAAGGGAGGCCGAGTCAGAACGGCAGGGTTTAGGGCTTGGATCCTATGTGGTCGTCTGTTATTTTGATATTTAAGTCCACCAGTAGAGTGAATCCAGGTCAGCTTTATTTCTTGAAGTTCTTCTTACTATATAACCTATATTATTCCTGCATCTCCTATTACTATGATGACTGATGTGATTTATTACATTGATTGTGTTCAACAACAGTCCTACAATATGGCAAATACTATAACATGTTACATAAATTATTATAATAACTGCTACACTAATACAAGGGTCAAGTTTAGGTGGCATGTGGTTGTTATTCATGATTTGATACATAACATGCAACAGCTGTGCTAGACTTCCTGCATACTTCTTGTTTCTACTTTTTGTCCAAGAGTGAAAATGTTCATCACAATGAAAAATATCCCAACATAGTAAAAAAGTTCAATACTGTGAAAACCCCTAAATTCCCATTTTTCACTGTATTTTTTACGTTTTCACTGTATATTTTTACTGTGTTATTTTTATTATTATTTTGCCTATGTTTTCTCAGCACAATTATTTTTTTGTGTGTGTGTGTGTTTTTTTTTTACTGTGCTAATAAAAAAAATACAGTGAAAACTAAATTTCTTTTTATTAGCACGGTAAAAAAAAAGGTTGAGTTTTCAGTCTTTTTTTATTAGCACAGTAAAAAAGAAAGAAGAACACAGTAAAAAAGAAGAATAAGAATAAGAAGCAGCCAGCGAGCCAGCAGCAGCCAACAAGCACCAACACCAGTAGCAGCCAGCACCGCCAGCAGTAGGAGGAAGCAGCAACCACAGCAGGCAGGCAGCAGCCGCAGCATTGATCTCTTTCTTCTATCTTCCATGTAATACGGAAAGGTTAAACGGGATAGAGGATGGAGTTTTGGCATTTTCCAACTTGCAAAATCCAATAAGTCGTAGCTATTTAAATAAAATGATCATTGGATTAGATATTATGTTTATATACATTACGCATGCCAAAAACTCACATTGATTTAATGGCTTGCTTTTTAGAATACAAATTGTAACAAAATTTACAACCTTTCACAAATCTTTAACGGTTTTTTTACAATTTATCTTCTCAAAATTTACAACCTTTGATAATAAGAAGTGTACTGTTGTACTAATCAGAGGAGTTTTGTGAGCAGTTTTGTGAGCGTATGGTTTGGGGCAATGGAAGCTGAATTGAGAATGCAGCCGAGACTGTTAGTCTAGTTTTCCTTCTATGATAAAGGAAAGAAATCCCTTTCTGTCCGCTCACATATTAGGGCTTTTTGGAAAACAGAAAAACCAAATCTGTTGAAGCCAAATCTGAAAGATTTTTATTTCACCATTATTTGATTACTCTTTTATTTGATAAATCGGCCCAGTCTTTTACAGAAAATAAGGCATAAATTTTTTTTTTTTTTTCCTATCCAACTGCGGGTGGGTTTATTTAAAAACCATATAATAATAAGAGAGCAGAGCTATCCTGATCCAATTTTCAAAATTTTCAAACAAGCCCTAATGAATTATACAATTCAGAACAACTTTAAAAATTGCAAAGGGCTTGGTATTTCAAAGGGTTTGTTACAAGACTGCATTTGTCCACACAGAATATGCACCACTTGCTTAGTTGCAGTATGAAAAAATAAAAAAAGCTAATTAGCTAAGAGAAAAAAAAATAAATAAATAAATAATTGATGGACAGAAAGAAATCAGCATTATAATGTACTGAACAAGAATAATAAGCTATGCCAGGATCAATCAATTTAAATTTATATGACTATGAAGGATTCACCAGCAAGTACAGAAAACCAAGAGATTACTAATTTGGTTGTTTCTTTGGATACTCCCTTGGTCCAAATATAGTAGATCCAATTCTCACATTCGTGCTGCCCATTTCAATCTGCAGAAATCAGAGAGTGCCATTCATCAGTTGCATAATCTCTTTATTGATACTCTAGCCTTGCTAAAATTGGTCTGCAGATGGTACAATAGAAAGCATATCCATGAAATCATTTAAAACATTCCCAACTCTCATGTTTGGAACAGGAAAAGATTGATAATTTGTCCAAACTACAAATGAAGGGAAAAACATATCCCATCACTGCCACTACCAGGCACTATGCTTTTAAGTGAGTATGGTGTAACTGTGTAATCCAACCACAGTTTCAGACAGCATGTTTATCAAGGAGTTAAAAGCTCCAGAATAATGATTGTTTGGAGTGAATTGCATGTTCATTGTAACATCTGCTGATCTGCTATCAAATTGCCAAGAAAAGGGAAATTTATTGCTTTAAATTAGGATTTAGGAGTAAGTTTGACCACAGCATAAGGTACTTCTTACCGCTTGCTCAAAGTCACCAGACATGCCCATGGACAGCTCACACTGCTCCTCTGCTATTCCAAGCGCCTTGCAAACCTCAATTCTACAGTTTAATAGTGCCTGTTGC
>JAESVK010001228.1:798464-818431 GCA_017140935.1 Hamamelis virginiana
GCATGATATGCTTAAATATATTAGTATCTATCACATTATCCAAGTGTGATTGTGTTTGGCTTTGCACCGTAAAATACCACATCAACCAGTTGAGGATTCAACGAGCGCAAATGAGACGGATGTCAAGCATGCACCCATGCATGCAGATTTCTTATACAAATGCTTTGTTGCCTTGATGAGAAGTCTCATTTTTGTCTGCTGAATCCTCCTCTACTTGTCATGGGCAATATCTCACAACATGCCAAAACACAAAACACACACAGAGAGAGAGAGAGAGAGAGAGAGAGAGAGAGAGAGAGAGAGAGAGATACTTGTAATGTTGTGAAAGCAAATACGAACATGGCAAGAATCCGATGAGTATGAAAGGTGTAGAATTTAGAAGAGCGTCCGAGCCAGAGGCCAATGATCCAGCCAGCAGTGCCAAGAAGGTATCCAACAATTTGGCACGAGACGTGAAGAGAGAACCACCATGAAAATTGAACTGGAAATTTCCTGAAGTACCTTGCAATAATCACACCAATGGGCAAGAGCGTGCCCCATCCCACAATGTTCAGAATGCCATGAACCTATCAACCACTCAATTAAAGACTCGATCAGTATCCATGTTAAGTTGGAAATGACAAGTAGATATATGTAAATTAAGAAATTAAGATACGGAGTAATTAATTAGGGAGTTTTTTTCAGTTAAGGGTGGAGTATGTAGAGAATCTATCATGCTGCTACATTGTTAATTTGTTTTAAAAAATTTGATCCAAATTATTTAATTGATTCTTCTAACGTACAGTTTTCAATTGAATAAGCCTCAAGTTCAAGTAACTAAAGAAAGATACCTATATATATATAAGCGATCCTATTAGGACGTCCTTACATTCGTTATCGTAATTAATGTTGTCAAAGTTGTTTAAATGTCTGTATTTTAAAAAACAACCGTTGGACCACAGTGATTTTTGACAAACATGACATGCATATAAAGATTATTTAAACTAACGGTCGATTTTTCAAAAATACATCTCAAGTGTATATATATATATATATATATATATATAGCCGTGTAGGACAAAAAGAAAAAAAAGGCTAAGCAGTCTCTTTTATCATCTCGAACATATTCTTTGACATGAAGGGTACTTGACACATCATGTGATATATATGAAAATTATAACATGGCATATCAATCATGTCAACTATATATTGTATGTATTTGTGTAGATACAGAATTATCACCGCAGGGCATATATAAAGTACATTAGCAATGGTAAAAGAGACAATGAGTTTATAACAACACTTGTAAAAAAATAAAAATAAAAAAAATAAAAAATGAAGAAAACACTAGGCCATCCGGGTACATTTTCTTCAAGATACTGGAAATGTCCAAATTACCTTTGAAATTACTAAATATGAACTTAATTCAAAAACCATGTAAAAACACAAAAGCAATGCTGAAAAAAGTCAAAAAATTTGGGATTTCCAACATCTCATGATTTTTTTCCCGCTCATATATGGAGATTTGTGGGATTCACCTCATTCACTGTGAGTAGGCAAAAATCTCGATCCATCATGATTTTTCAAAATTCCATATATATTTTCCGTTATTTTTGTCTACTCACTCAAAGAGAGAAACCTGTAGGGCACACCTCATCCTTTCTGAGTACGTAGTCATTTCAAATTAAAAACAATGAGATAATGATTTCAATTTCATATATGGGAAGTAATTAATTTCAGTTACCCTTCTTATTACATAATTACCATTCTGAAGTGATGAATGTGCTCTCCAACACCTTGAACACTTCCAGTCTCCAAATTTATTGTACCCGTGCTATCAATATTCTGAAGCCTCGTGAGATGCATTTTGGGCTGGTCACCATCAGCATAATACCCAACTTGCCAAACATGATGCAACCTTGTAATGTTGTACGGAGGAGAAAGAACTAATGTAGCAGATATGGTGAAGTAATTAGTACCATCTGACTTGAACTCAGATGTAAAATTGTGAACTTCCATCTCAATTTCCGAAGGCCGGAGTGGGCTGCAGCCACGCTTGGTGTCATCAGTAATGTTGTAAGTCTTAGTTATGTGACTCCCATTTGGCTCTCTAATGCTTATGAGTGCTCTTGTGCCTACCATATGTGGCCTGCGACTTGGGTTCAGTCCCCATGCTACCCATCTTGTTTCGGGTTCTACTTTCGCGCCGAAGAAGATATCGATCTGTTGTGAGGATTTGTTGATTTTGTTGTAGTTCCAGCCAAATTCAGCTCCTAGAGTTGATAGTTTTTGGCAATTTCCAATGTTTTTTTTTGCCATGGCAGTGAAGTCAAGACTGCAAGGAGAGGCTTTTGTAGTGATAAAGAGAATGGAGAACAAAGCCAAGATGATGAGGATTGGAAGTCCATTACAAGAAGACATGTTTGTCACTCTCTCTCGATCTCTATCTCTCTGAAAATATATTTTTATATATAGGTTGGTTAAAGTAGCTTGATAGTGGTATGATGATCGAGTTAATGGCCGGAGTGGAAGTTTACTTCATTATTTTCTAAAGAATATTAGAAAGGATATTAAAGAAAGATTCATTGCATGGGGGGACCACACATTAATGTCATCCATCTCAAAAAATGCCTTGTTGCAGTTGCAAGCAACTTCCACTGTTTTTCACTAAAATTATTTGGTTGTGTTATTTTGCATCGCCACTTCCTTAATTTAATATATATATATATATATAGAGAGAGAGAGAGAGAGAAACTGTCCGTTGAACATAAGACCATTCCTAAACAAGCAATTAATCCGAGGGAATCTATCTTGAAATAAAGAAAAGATCGAAGGTGCTCTGCCATACAAAGAAGGCTGCCATACAAAGAAGGCTCATGGAGAAGCCCTTATCAACTTTTGATAATTGCAGGATTACTTTCCGTATAGTTCGGTGCAGGAAAGTTTTATTTCCATACGTACATTCAATATATTGAAGGCACCTCGTACCATAAAACTATAGCAGCCAATGCAGTGCATGGATTTTTTTTTTTTTTTTGAAAATGCAGTTGAGGCCAACTGACCCATAGAATAGTAAAATACTTTAGAATGCATGGGAATCATTTCCAAATAATTTTCAGAAATTTTCTTTTCTATCTTTCTTTTATTAATTCTTTTTCTGAAATCCAAACAAATCTAAGATTGAAATTCTGAAGAATTTTAATCCAAAGGTGGGTAACTTAGTGGTTGAGCAAGCAGGGGTAAAGGCGTACCAAGCCCCTTGGTCCTGGATTCAACTCCTACTAACTAACTACTAATATCCGGGACCACGGACCATAAGGCGCAAGCCTTATTTTGGAAGCCTTATTCGGGCTACAGAATTTAGTCTGGTGTGCGCAAGCTGACCCAGGATACTTGTATATCATTGGCTAAAATGTACACAATTATATTGCTAGCTTACAGGGTATTTGATTCCTTAAATATATTTAAAGAAATTTGTGTAGCATTACATGAGGGACAATATATTCTAATAGACATAAAAATATGAAACATCCATGCCCCTACCAATGCAAATCACGTTGTATGTGCCTTACCCCCAAGACACCAATGTTCTCCGATCTGGCCGGCCTTTTCTTTATAACAGTAACAGAAAAAAGAGATTCCTAACTTTAACTTTTTGTCTTTTCTTCTTTAGAGCGTTCCCTTCAGCTTGGATGATCATATTCCCAGAGGCACGTACGGTCAGTTTGGGAATTAAGAAACAATTCTTCCTTTGTGTTGGGGCTTTAATCATGTGCGATATGTCGGCGGCCAAAATTGCAGCTGAGCCCTAAATGTTGAAATTGACATGTTACAAAGCTTTTTGAATAATAATATTCTAGTTAATTGGATTCAGAAGCAGAAAATATTATTTTCTTTATTTATTTTTTTGTCTCGGTAATAATCACGTCATTATCGTTGTTAGCTATATATTATATATACTAATTATATAGATGTAACATTGTCATACAATGTGCTAATTAATTTCACTATCACTTTTATCTTTCTTTTTTTTCACCATTAGTAGTTAACTTGATAATGCCACATCATTATCCACGCCACTTATTATACTAACACATTTAGGTACCATTATGCGTAATTACATTGACATAAAATTATCAGATCACTCATCAAATTTGAAGGGAGGAAAAAAAGAGAGTGAAAATAGTGGTAAGAACAACCATAGACGTAGCTAGCATGAGGCAAGGGTGGGCAATTGCCTACCGTGACATTCTGAATAAATAAATAAATAAATAAATAAATAAAATAAAAAGAATTTATATTACTATCACGTTGAGCTATTTTATTCTGTCATTAATGTGTAACTTCTTGAGCTTAATAGTCGTTTCACTGAGGCAAACACTGAATTGTTTCTTAGTGTGGCATGCTTGAGGCCAAATGATTATTTTTTTGCTTTTAACAAGCAACAATTGATTCGCTTAGCTACACTTTATCAAACAGATTTTTCTGCATTAGATCTTGCTATGCTTGACAATCAACTTAAGAATTATGTTGTTGATATGCGCTCTTCTAGTGACTTTTCATAATTGAAAGGGATTGATGCTTTACCTCAAAAAATGGTTGGAAAAAAAAAAAAAAAACATGGTGTGTCCATTAGTTTACTTGATTTTGAGATTAGCAATTACCCTCCCAGTTGTGATTGCCAATGTAGAGAGGGCATTTTTTGCAATGAAAATTATGAAGAGTCGATTGCTCAACCTAATGGACAATCAATTGATGAATGATAGCTTGATTAGATATATTGAGAAAGACATACTTGCATTGATGTCATTGATAAAGGGGTTATTATACAACACTTTCAAGAAATGAAGACTCGAAAGGAACAATTGTAATCGATTGGTGAATATTTTATTAATATGAATTATTTTTTTATGATTAAGTTTCATTTACTAATGTTTTTGTGCTTTTATGCATTAAATATAGATAATTTATTAGTTTTAATAGATCAGAACTTCTAATATACCGTGCACTTGATGTAAGATGCATTAGGTGGCCTCTTCTAGAGCAACTTGTTGAGCATATTTTCAAAAGCTGACCGTTGGATTTGATGCTCCTTTTATATATATCATGCCTGCCAAAAATCACAGTGATCCAACGGTTGGTTCCTTAAAAAATCGACTGTGAAAAAAGGGTGACATTTTAAAGAACAAAAAAGCTACAATTTTTCAAAGTTACATTTTTCAGAAACTAACCGTTGGATCATTGTGATTTTTGGCAGGCATGATATACATAAAATGAGCATCAAATCCAACGGTCAGTTTTCGAAAATATGCTCAATAAGTGGCTCTAGAAGAGGCCACCTAAAGCATCTTGCATCAGGTGCACCTTATATTAGCAGCTCTATTTAATAGCTCTATTTAATAGATACTTTCATGTTACTTTTAAAAGATGAAACCTTAAATTTCATTTGTTTTAGAGTTTCGCCCACCCTAGCTAGTAGCTATAAATCCTGGCTATGCCCCCTTCAGGCTGCTTATTCCCTCTTATCTTAATTGGGTGATCGGTATATGCTATTGAGTTGAACTTGTCTAGATTCATTCCTTTGTAATTGGGCTATGGTCCCCTCAAATAAAGCACCCGGCCCGAGCCATCAAAAAAGAGGGAAAAGAGAGAGGAAGAAATTAACAATTAATATATATATTCCCTTTGCTAGCTAATCTCACTCCTTTCATATAAACCTCTCAATGAGTCGAGTTTTAATTCAAATATGATTTGATAATTTGGCTATGATGATAAGAAAATTGCAATTCGTTAAACCACTAAGGAATCGAATTGATGGCACGTTAGTTAACAGATCGAAATATGAATATTATCTAATTCGATCCGATTGAATAACCTGGTCCAAAAGATTAAATAATTTAGCTCTCTAACTTAGAAGGTACCCCATCACTAAAGCACATGTGCTAAAATAGCAAAAATTGTAAGGTATAACAAGCTTATATATGTACATGTGTCTCCATAGACACAAATCGCGCTTCTCATGTGCTACTATATGATGGGTGAATTATGACAAGAGTTATGTATATGACTCAATTCATTTCACATGTACTATTATGTGATGGGTAAATTATGACTAAAATTATGTATATGACAATTTGTAATCAATTTTGAACGAGGTCTAAGGATATCTATTCAAAGCATATATCATTAAGAATGCTAAGGTCAGGTCGACCTGATGCAAGGTCACCTTAATTACAACCATCTGTACATTATATTTTTAAAAATCGATCATTAAATTAGATACCTCTCTTATGTATGTCAAATCTGCCAAAAATCACAGTGATCTAGCGGTCCATGTGAAAGATGTCAGTATGAAAAATTGTGACTTTTTTGTTTTTCAAAATATCACTATTTTTTCACGTCTGTGTTTTTCTGAAACAAACAGTTAGATCACTGTAATTTTTGACAGACATGATATACATAAGAGGTGTGTCAAATTCAACGGTTAGTTTGTCAAAATATACTGTGCAAATGGTTGTAATTGAGATAGTTGCATGAGGCCGACCTGACCATAGCATTCGGATATATCATTGAGATAGAAATTTGAGACAAGTAAACTAGGGAGAGGATCCCCTAGCCCTAAATAGTTAGAGGGGGAGGGGGGAGCATGTGATTTTATGTTACTTTTGGCTGGAGGACGTACAGCGTGATTCCACAATTCCAGGCGACTTTCACGCAAAATTCCGTGGTTTCATGGAGCTTCAATATGCATGCTTTCGAACAAGGTTTCTCTTTTTATTAGCTTGAAGCAACATTTCTTGGATGAAACTAAAAGGCTCACATGCAGCTCACTTTGGCTTTCCAGAATGCCAACTGGTAACGTAGTTTATCACCCGGCCGCTAGATTGCTTGACTCTTAAAAAGCAAACCTAGTAACCTAGCCTGAATTGGCCGGGGCAACCTTAACTTTCAGAGTTCCAAGTTTTAACCATGCTGCTGTTGGCGTAGTTATCAAAATCGGATCGTCCATCACCGGTTCAAGTGGTCGGATCTCAAGTTAACAAATGGCTAGCCCAATCAATCCGGCCAGTACAAGTCAAAAATAGTTAAATATCATGAAGTTTCATGTTCACCAAATATCATGAAGGCATAGAACTAATTGTTTCATCTCATTAGCTAGAAATGATCCTATTAGCTTATGCTGATTTTCGTGAAAATCAATATAAAGCTTATGGGTGATTGTGGGATGAATATTTTGAAATACTGACCGTTGGATTAGATATTAGCCATATATATGTCAAACATGCAAAAAATCATAGTGATCCATCGGTCGGTTTCTCAAGAAAAACTATGACAATTTTCAATGGTGAGAATTTTTCATAGTTTATATTTTGAGATACCTACATCAGATTACTGTACGTAATTTTTGACAGATGTGATATCTATATTAAATGTATCTAATCCAACGGTCGGTTTTTCAAAATATGCATCACACAGATTCCTATGAACTTCATACTGACTTTCGCGAAAGTCGACATATACTTACTAGATCGGAACTCCTTATCTCTCTCTCACACACACACACACACACATATATATATATATAGTGTTCTAGTCAGAACTACCCGACTTTAACTAAAGTCAGCTAAGAACACAAGCCCTTAGATTCTCATCCACTTAATGGATGATTCATATCAAGATTCCAATCCAAGGACTTGTGTTCTTAGTTGACTTTAGTTAAAGTCAGGTATCCATAACTAGAATATATATATATATATATATATATAGTTCCGTTCCAATGCGTACTTCCTTATACGAGAACTTAGTCTTTTAGCCAATATAAAATGGGTATTTTGAAAAACTGACCGTTGGATTGAATATTCTCCCTATGTATTACACGCATGCAAAAATCACAGTGATCTGACTGTCAGTTTCTCAAATACAGACTGTTAAGCGTTATATAGGTATTTAATTTTTCACAGTATGTATTTCAGAAATCGATGGCTAGATCACTGTGATTTTTCACATGCTTGTTATACATAGGGAGAACATTCAATCCAAAGATCAATTTTTCAAAATAATCATTTTACATTGGCCAAAAAGTCAAGTCCTCATATATATATATATATATATATATATATATATATATATATATACCATTTGGGTCCAAACTTTATTTGGATAAATATGGTCCACTCTTCATTGGGATAGTTGGGATAGGTATTTTGAAAAATCAACCGTTGGATTATATACTCTTGTTACGTATGTCATTTCTGCCAAAAATCACAGTGATCCAACGGTTGGTTCATGAGAAAACTGTATGTGAAAAAAATTGACACTTAAAGAACGATAAAATGCTAGCTTTTTTCACAGACAATTTTCTCATAAACCAACCGTTGGATTACTGTAATTTTTGGCAGAGATGACATACATAACAAGAGTATCTAATCCAACGGTCGATTTTTCAAAATACATGTCCCAAATATCCCAATGAGGAGTGAACCGTATATATGCAAATGGAGTCTGGACCCCAAT
The DNA here is from genome assembly GCA_017140935.1 of Hamamelis virginiana. NCBI lineage: Eukaryota > Viridiplantae > Streptophyta > Magnoliopsida > Saxifragales > Hamamelidaceae > Hamamelis > Hamamelis virginiana. The sequence goes on from JAESVK010001228.1 coordinate 806,958, forward strand.
GGATCATTTACACACACACGGAGTATATAAATAAAGTATAAACACCATACTTTATAAACCTGATCTAATTTTCAAAATGACAAAACTAAATAGACAATAAAACTTCATGAACCATAATTATTTATTCATTCAAAATATGTGGGAAAGGGGCTCCAATTCCCTTTCAATAAACCAATGACCAAACAATGGAATTGTCTCTTTTGTATATCTCTCAAATCCTATAACAAATGTAAATTAACTAATAATAATAAGTGATTAATACACATTTTACTTACAAATTTCAAATGCATTACAGTTGTAGAAACCCTTGAGGATTTATATAATAAAGTTGTTGATCGACTATAGTATAAATATTGATCAGAACCACCAGATGTGGTCTTTTTATTGTTAATTTTATGTATAAATCACGTACCACCTTCCCGACCCATTAATGTACGAAAAATACTGAAAATTCTGTATACAGGATTTCAGCACTGCTCTTAATGGATCGTAATTATCCATAATTGCACAATCCAAATACACAGAATTCACCCATCAAGCACGGATTGTTGCACTCCCCACAGTGTCTCTTGTCAAAGGCTAGATATACACACTCTCCCCTGCAACAGGCTTCTGTGTACTTGCACTTTTTATTGCATGCTCCGCAGTTCTTGTCATCGGTCCTCATGTCAATGCATTTGTTATTGCAGCAAGTGGAGTTTTTGCCACATATTGCATTATTTTTGTGGCAATGATCGGCTGCTCTAGGGTTTTTATCTTGTGCGAGAAAACGACTTACTCCCTTGGAAGGCATTAACTTGTTTTGATCATGCAGAGTTAGGCCTTTGGACCATGTGTCGCCGTCCAATGCATCGATGAGCTTGAAAGGTGGTTTATCTTCTTTTTCCTCAAGTTTTTTCATGGTGAGGGTGATGGTTAATGCCATGACTATGGCTATTGTAAAGATTGTTGTCTTCATAACCTTCATGGTTATGAAGAGAGAGAAAGAGAGAGAATGGTTTCAGTTTTGGAGAGAGAGAGAGAGAGAGAGAGAGAGAGGGGGGGGGGGGGAGGGGTGAGAGGTAGGGAATGGGAGGTGAGACTTTAGGGTTTATATATGTGGGACTAAATGGAGGAGTTGACGCGGAAAAGGTGGTAAAAGGGGGACACTCTTGGGATGTGCTGCATGGAGTGGAGTCCAATTTAAGGGTTTATAGTTGTATAACAAAGAAATTGATTTGTCCACTTCCAAATATTTCAGAACTGGGGAGCGCCCTGCTCTTTCTTTTTTTGCTTTATTTTATTAATTTTTACAATTATATAAGATGTGAATCAACCCTAGACCTATATTGAAGGTGCCAACTAGCCTAACTGGTAAAATCTCTTGAGGTTGTAACAAAGATCTGGGTTCGAATCCTGCCTTTATCAAGGTGGGAAGGATTTAGCAGGAATGAGAGGAATTCCTCCTAGTGCATGTGTAGCTCATAAACCTAATGAGCTTCTCAGGAGAAAAAAAAACCACCACCCCTAAACCTATATTACTTCTAATTCTCAACAGTTAGCACTATTCTTCGTGAAAATTCTATTAGGGCGCTTGGATGTGGGTTGTTTGTCAAATTTTATATATCTTTTTATTTTTGGGGAAACTGCAGGGAAGAAACTTTGTATATAGGCATACACATGGATGCCCATATATATGCTTTACTGTCTCGTAGCCCATATAAGCTGTATATAGGTTCTAAGTAAATCTTTCTCAAAGCTAGCCTTGTAGAAATGAAGTCTTGCATTAGCCCATATAAGCTGAAATTTTAAGGACTTATTTAAGAATTTTGAAAATAAAAAACAAATTAAGAGATGGAAAAATGATTTATAAACATTTTACTGGATGCCATAAAAAAAAAATTGAAAGAATAATTTGGATCTTGTACGTATTGGTCAATTTATTAATTTTCTAAATGGGGTGCTCCAGCCATGAAGAGCAATCCATGCAAGGTGCCCATATGACTGACCCAGAAGAAGAAATTGGCCATGCTATTTTTGGAAGCAAAGGGGATGGGCGCGCGTGATTTTTGGTAAAACAAACCTTAAGCTGAAAGGTGGGTTAATTCTCTGTACAATCCGAGGGCCCCCTAATTTTTAATTAATTAAGCATAAGCTGCACGTTAAGGAGCACTGAAGAAATTATATTAACACGTTTATTAAGTAATACGTAATGTAAGGAAAGAAAAACGAATGCCAAATGTCAAGATTTCATAGGCACATTTGATTTTATCTTATTTATACATTTTGTCGGCAAACGATTTTAAAAGGTTGATAATTTGACATCTACGGAATCGCGCCGGTTTGGCTTTGTACGTCTTATATTTGTGGAAGAAATAAATGCATTATTTTTAATTGAATTGCCTTGTCATAATCAAAAGCAAATTAGTTTAGGCACCGTTTGGATTTGTTTTTCATAAATACTTATTTACTTTTTAAAAAATTTACAATACATAATTTTTTAAAAAAATTTAAAAAAAGCAAATAATTACTTATGAAAAACAAATCCAAACGGTGCCTTAGTTTTATGTATCAACAATTTCAACAAAAAGTATGTTATTGAATTTGAACGCATAAAAATGTAAATATATAAAGGATGACTTCTAATATATATATATATATAAAAAATGATATTTAAATGGATGCTAAACATGTTCTTCCAATGGGTGCTGCCAAGGGCGAGCGACCCCATTCCCGTCGGGGCGAGTTCTCTCGTTCTTTAAAGTATTTTGGAAGCGTAATTAATTTAAGACATGCAAAATGTCAATTATATTTATCACCTTTGACTGTCCAATATATAGGTATAAATTCGATGAACATAATAATTAAAATGAGCCCACACATGCTGATTAAGGGTCGGTTTGTGTTAATTTATGCTAAAATTACTTTTAGATAACTATTTCTTCAAATATCTCTTTTAAATTATATTCAAACCACGTTTTCACATATCAATATTTTTATACTAAAAGTGATTGTGGTAAAAGTTGGGTATCCTACCTTTTGCCAAAATCACTATTAGTATAAAAATTTTGCCGTGCAACCAATCATCTTTCAAGTTGTTTAAAAGTGATTATCATTTCCTCCTCTTAGATCAAGTAAAATTTTAATCTCTAAAAGTGATTTTAGGAAAAACTAATGTAAACTGGCACTAAATTTAGTGGGGGGGAAATTTGATAAAACACTCTTCAATGCCAGCAAACATTGAATTTTGATTAGCATATTTGATTTTTGTTAGGTTGAATTTTAGAAGAACATTTTCAGGTTAGACTCTTGCAAAGTATATATATATATATATATATATATATATAGAGAGAGAGAGAGAGAGAGAGAGAGAGAGAGAGTAGTGTTTGTTAATGCACCTGAATTAAAACCTCTGTTTAGAATTCAAATCAAGTTGAAGGAAATGAAAAGAAAATGAGAATAAAAATGCTTTAGAAAAAAAATTTACTTCTAAACAGATTTTAACCTTATTTTAAAAAAAATTTCATACAGGCTTTTTAACAGATATCCAAATAAACCAATAAAATTCATTGCATTTATCCTTTTATAATTAAATTATATCTTCTTTTTTTATTAAATATAATTAAATTATATCAAGCCACGCACAAGTGCACAACAGGGGTGAACCCACCAATTGCTAAATCTGTATATATTTTCTCAAATTTCTAATATATATATATATATATATATATTCTCAAATTTCTGAGAAATACCATCTAGCCAGACTGAGCCCGCAAAAGGAATTGTCCATAAATTCTGTAATCCTGCTCCATGATAAACAAGCTGGATTGAGCCAGGTGAGCATTGGATCAGCCAAGCTATATTACTTATTTTTACGTAGCTAGAGTTGTAATTACTTGCCTTGATAATAAAAAAATAAAATAAAAAAATAATATAATTTTAAAAACTGCATATTTATTAGAAACTTGGGAAACGCACTGGAGACAACTTTAGTTTACTATGGGAAGAATATTCTAAGTCAACAATTTTGCAGATCTGATCTAGAAGTCAAGATGGTGGATGTAGCAGATCTGATTGACCAATCATCATACTGATCTAAGATCTCCATTACCTGATCAGATGAATTCTGTTAATGATATATATATATATATATATATATATATATATATATCCTTTATTATGATGATTCTTGACCTTTTTCCAATAAATCATTGTCAATTCCAAGATTTCCTTTTATCAATTTGTTTGAAAATTTTGAAGATTACATTAGAATAGATTTACTCTTATTTAAATTTTAAATAAATTAATTTACAATTGTTTTGAAAAAAATTGTATTTACGTCTTATATATTTATAAAAGCTTAATTAACAGGATAGCTTTTCAAAACCCCAAGATCTTCCTTGAGTACAAGGCTTGTGGTGCAATTCTGAGAATTAAAATGAACAAAATAATCTCTTAAATTTTTCATTTTCTTTTTTTAGAGTAAACTTATCTTTACCCAATAGTAGTTGGTGGATATCATAGAGCAATCGGAATATAAATAATTGTATTAACTCAATAATCATGTTATTTTGGGCTAGCTAGTAGTAACTCATTCATCAAGTGATAGACATGTAATTTCATTTTAAGAAATAAATTTCGAGTTTGAAAATATACAAATACACCGATGCTCATATGTTAATATATTCTAAGGGTCTATTGGAACAATGCTTGTTTCTATCTTGTGAAAAAAATTAAACATATTATTTTGAGCATCGCTACACTACAAAAAAAAAAATGATCAATTGCAACGGAATTTTCTGTTGCAATTAAGCACATTTCCTGTCTCAATAAACTTTTTGCAACGGAAATAACTTTCTTTTTACCATAATGCCCTAACTCATTTCAATATTCAATTTTACCCAATGACAAAAAAAAATATAGCTTTTTTTTTTTACCCCTTTCTTTCTTTCCATTTTTTAATAATGGGTTTGAGTTCGGAAGCCACAATCTCTTCCTTTAAAGATGCTTATGACATGTTTTGGGGTTTAAAAGAAATGGAAATTATATAGTTTGTTTTTCCACTTGGGACTTGAAAGCAAGAGTAGAAAAACAAGTATGGGATTTGGCAAATTCTCTATTTGGGAGGGCGAATCAAAATTTCAGCCCATTTTTTGGCTCATTGTTTCTCCTTTCACATGATAAGCTTAAATTTCAACCCATGTTAAATCTCTCCTCGGTCAAATTGAGAAAATGAAAATATTTACCAAAAAAGGAATTTTTTTTTTTTGTGGGGGGGGGTGGGGAGGAGGAGGTTGGGGAATTAAATTGGATTATTAACTAAAAGCCATGGAATTTGAATGACTAGCTTCTTTCAAAAATTGGGTAACATTTAAGGCACAAATCTATCATCTCGAATGGAACAATAAATAAAAAGTTAGAGCCATCAATAGTTTACTCAATTTGGGTCATTCCATGGACAAATTTTTGGTATTTTCTGTAATTATTGGTAATATAGAAATTGGGCTTAATTAATCATTTTTACAGAGAAGCAAATCAAGTTAGGAATTCTTTAGCTAGTTGAGAATATCAATTGAGATGTAGTTATATATATTCAGGACTATAGTTTCCAAATTGAAATTGTGTTGCTTGGGAAGATATAATTGGCGTTATAGTAGCTAGTGGTGTTAAATATTTTCTTCACCCAAGAAGAATTAAAAAATGAAGTCAACATCGTAATTGATGAAATAGAATTAATTACAGCAATTCATTAATGCTCCAATTTTAGATTTCTAAAGTGTCATTTACAATCACTTACATATGCACCACGTGTAAATTTTTGCAGAAATAAATATTTAAAAAAATCAAATATAATGTGAACAATTTAATTAAGATGAAATATTTAAGCTTATTAAAAATTTATGATTAAAAAAATTTGAAAATTTTAAATTTTATAAAAATGATATTAAATCAATACATACGAACTTAATAAATTATAAAATTTAAATATTATATATATATATATATATATATATATATATATATATATATATATATTTTAAAAGAGTAATAAAAATATTAGAAAAATTATATTTATTTTTGTATTGGAAATAAGAAATATAAAGCAATTTGTTTGATATTTTATAGTAATTAATTATTTGAAAATCATGTTTTATCTAGAAATAAATTACTCCTTCCATCCTATAAATATAGGCCTTCTTTCATTTTTTGGCTGTCCTAAAATGGTAGTCCATTTTGAAAAGTCAAATTATATATCTTTAAACTTTCCCATATTAATCTTTATTATTTCAAGAATGCCTTGACATGACATTAAATACAATTGTAAAAAAAATGGTAGTTTTGGAAATAAAATATAAAAAGGATCACAAATCAATGCGTTAATGAGTTTTCTTAATATGCGTATTTTTTGGAAGATGCCTATTTCTATGAGACGGAGGGAGTAAAATTAGAAATAAATTTAATTTAATTAAGAATATCTCTATTTAGTAGAATTTCATATTAATAAAATTTTATTGATGAAATTTAGTGAGATTATGTTTGAAAGATTGAGTTATACTAAAAATAAATTAATATTCATAAATAATTTTAATTTAATTTTTTTTAGAAAGTCTATTTATTGTGATGGGTGGAATTTTAGGAAACAATGTCTATTTTTATACTTTTACAATTATGTAAGGATATTTTGGTCAATCAAAAGATTTTCCCATATTCACACTTTTATATATAGTATAGATATAGATATAGATATAGATAACTATTGTTCTTTTAAATTGACTTGTTTTCATAAAGGCATTTATTCACAAAATTGCATACAACACAATGCCTGAACGTCCAAACACACCATAAAGGCTTCTTTAGATATAGGAAAGTAATTGGACTTTCATAATTATGTTTTTTTTTTTATAATGCTTGTTTATAATTAAATAAACTATCTTAAGAAGGTAGATTTATATTTTTTATGTAGGAAAAAATATTCAAAAGTTTATGCTATGAAATCAATTTTATACCATGAGATCCCTAATAAATTTTAAATTCTTTTGTTTATTTGTTATATGAAAAAAATCATTTGCATTTGATATCATAAATATATATACTAGAAACTTATGGGTATTTAATCCTACTAGTTATTGTGCACGTGCACCACACGTGAAATTATTTGACAAATAATAAATACATTTAGTAAATTAATATCTAAATAGAAGTATAATGTTAGCATGAATATATCACGTATGAAAAATTATTTGATAAATAGATAATTGCACTTGATAAAAATCTGAGTGGAATATTTAGTTTGGTTAAATTGTAACTCAAACTTTTCATTAGATTTTGTCGATATTATGACAATATATATATATATATATATATATATATATATATATATATATATATATATATATATATAAGAATAAAAGGATTATCAATCCTTTCAATTTTGGATTTTTTTTAGACTCTTGAATTCGGTTATTATGTTGAATCAGTTTTGATTCGGAATATTTAGTTTATAATTTTATTTGTTTGAATTTAAATAGACAAATATCAAACACTGATACATATCAACAAAGAGTTAACGAAATATATTTATCAATAATTTTTTTTTCCATTTGTGAGATGTTGAAGGGAGGAATTAAAGAGAAGGAGAAGAATTAGAAGAGTTAAAGGATGGTTGGAAGTTAAAGGATCGTTAAAGATTCGCCAAATTATTGATATTTATGCCCTGTTTGGTTTGGGGGAAGAGTGGAAGGATGGAAGAGAAAGGAAGGAAAAGTGGAAGGAAAGGGAATTTTGGGTATGTTTGGTATGGGAGGAAGGGGAGAAGAGGGGGGGGGGGCACGGGCGGCGTTGGCGGGGGATTGCGCCGTCAAAAGCAATTCGCCCAATTTCGGGCAGATGAAGGGAGGCAAAGAAGTTTGCTTGGTTAATTGTCAAATTTGCCCTCTATTTTTTGCTAAAAACCCACAACTGCTTGGAGGTCTTTTATTTGCTGCAGCAAATACAAATCCTTCTTCCAACAAATAAAGCTCTATTAAGATTTGAGGGGTGCATCAACCGCCAAATGGAAGCTCTGTTAAGATTATTTTATTTTTCTTTTAATAATTATTTTATTCTTCTTTTAATTTTTTATTTTAAAATCATTTTTAATATTTTAATAAATTATTAAAAACATTTAAAATATATTTTAATATGAGAGGATAAAATTGTAATTCAATTCAACACATCATTTCCCTTTCCCTTATTTACCAAACTAGCAGAATGAAGGAATTCTACTTTTCTTTTATCATACCAAACACGCAGGAAGGAAGAAGGGTTTCCCTTCCTCGAGGAAAGAAAGCCCACCCCTCCTACTTTCCTTCCTTCCATTTTTCCACCCCTCCTACCAAATGGAGCATTTGGTTCAATGAAGGAAGAGAAGGAGAAGGATTAGGGAAATGGTCTTCTAGCACATTAAACTAGGAGTATTTATGTTAATATATAAATCAATAAGAGTGTTTTAGAGAATCCAAAGTTTTTTTTCTAGGATTGAGACCTTTATAAGTAATATAGATATAGGATATAGCTCGAATGAATTCATCAATTGCAATACATACCGCAAATGCAGTACTCGATTTCAGTCGTTTATAGCACGCGCGCGCGCACACACAGACACACACACACACACACACACACATATATATATCATGTGATGCGCGTGCATGCTACGTATGATTGAGATTGTGTACCACATTTGCGAATGCAGATCCTCTGCTTGGGTATGCTTGGTGCTTGGGTGATGTGGCATGGTCTGGATAGTCTGCACATCACCCGAGTGAAAAGTTGACCATCCAGATCATGCCACATCACCCAAGCAAACCCAAACCCAAGTAGAGGATCCGGATGCCACATTTGAGGTATGTACAGCAAGTGATCATTCCTCTAGCTATAGATATGGATTATTTGTACCAGTTTGTAAAACCAAACGCTGCGTTTTAATGGCTGGAAAAAAGGGCCCAACTCCCCAAGCTGCGTGTGTTTGGCACAATTTTCTTTACGGTGTCGTTTTTCAAACTGTACGAATTTTATAATATGGCGCTGAAAAACAAAACCTGACGTGTTTCTGGAGAGCTCAGATACGGACAAAAATTTATGAGCACCACCAAACGGTGCGTTTCATGTAAACCGAAGCAGTGAAGCACACGTATAAAAATGAATTTAGTCGAGCAACGGTCATTATTCTCCTGCATTTTCTCTCCAGCATGGAGTTCAGACCTAGAGACTACAGAGCCGAGGAAGAAGCCTACTCACTACCTCGCGTTCGCGCAGACAATCACCCTCTCTCCAATCAATCTTCATCTCACCATCAGGTCCTAATCTCATTTAAACTTTTTTGAGATTTCTTTTAAAATTTGGTTCTTAAACCTTTGTTTGGGTTCCGAGAAAATGTCGGAAGAAGAAATTAATAGAAGTTACGATTCTTATATTTCATCGTTTAAGACTCGAGAAAACTGGAAGTACTAATCAAATATCGTCACACCTTTATTGAATTTTCATTTGTTCATGTCGTTTTCATCTTAGAATCACCCTTGGTTTGGTTCCGAGAAAATGTTAGGAAAGATAATGAATCGAAGTTCAGATTCTTAGATGTTTCATGGTTTGATTTTTTTTTCCCCTTCCGACGAGATTTGATTCGTTTTTTTTTTTTTTTTTTCCTTGATTAAAAAAAGAAAAGAAAAGCAAATGAATCAAATCTCCTCGAAACTCTATTGAATTATTGTTCTCTTTTTCGTTTTCTCCTTAGAACTCGCTGTTTGCTTTTTGAGAAAATACAGGAAAAGAAAATACATTGAACTTACGATTCCTTGATCCTTAGTTTTTTTAGTCCCGAGAAAACTGAAGTCCAGTGTTCTCTTTAATCTTATCCTAGAAGTGATACGAATAATGAAATCCAAATTGAAAAATAATGAGATCCAATGCTTCTTTACTCTTATACGATAAGTGATATGAATAATGAGATCTAAATTTGTACTAAGCCCAAAATAGGCTTTTTAATTTTTTGGAACCAAAAAGCATAAAATATAACTGAGCAAAGATAAATGTTCTACTGTTGCATATGAATTTTAATTTATATTTGACGTATACTAATTAAGGGGTCCAGAAAACAACACTTGTTTTGAGATTGTGGGGCATTCTTGGGTTATAAGCAGTGTAATGGGTGACAATTGCATTTAATCTAGGTGTACACTGGACACAACTTGTGCTTGGTTATTTATGGTTAATATAGGGTTTATATCATTTCTCTGTGTAAGGAGCCAATGTTTGGTGTAGGTAAAAGTCTTGGGCTGTCAAGCACAAATGCTCATGTTCAAGTCTTGAGAGTGCCCACTTCATGTAATATCAGAGGTTAGGACTGTATAGAGCAGCTCACCACTCCTAGGGCCCGACCTAATGCCTTAATTTTTTAATCGCTTGTCTATGCAATCCTATTAGGGGTCATTGTAATTAGAATGAAATAAAATTTTGAAGTAAAAGTCTTGGGCTGTCAAGCACAAATGCGCATGTTCAAGTCTTGAAAGTGCCCACTTCATGTAATATCAAAGGTTAGGACCGTATAGAGCAGCTCACCACTCCTAGGGCCCCACTTAATGCCTTTTTTTTAAATCGCTTGTCTATGCAATCCTATTAGGGGTCATTGTAATTAGAATGAAATAAATTTTTGAATAGAAATATTATCATTTTTTGTACTGATTTTATGTTTAACACATTATAAGGTATAAAATTCTATGTTTATTACTTGATTATGGTCTTCAAACTTTTCATACTCATGGTGTTCAATGATAATTTATTGTAGGTTGCTATTGTGGATCATGAGAATAATAATTTCTTTGACCCATTGAGAGGGCCAGCTGCAAGTGTAGCAATTAATACTGATGATTTACAAGATGTCAAGGACATTTCTACTGTTGGGGTCTCCTGTAATGTTGCAATTCAACTTCCAGCAAAGGAATGGACCTCTTTTAAGAGATTCTTAATGCAAAGGTTTTCAGTCTCAAAAATGATTTCAATTTCTTCGGTAAGCATGTCATTACTTATGAAATTATTTTTATTGAATTTGGATTCCTTTTATTATTATTATTATTATTATTTTATCAGCAACAAGGAAAATTTTATTAACAAAAATGAAACAAGTACAATGAAGTAGAAAGAAGGACAAATTTTCCTAAAATACAGTCAGAAGTCAGAACAAAAATACTATAAACACTTATCTGTAACGAATCCCAACGCACTGAAATTCAGCTAGTCTGGATAATAAACAACACAATCCCAACAAAAATCCTTTTAAATAGCCACCCAAAAAGAACACAAAAAATACATTCTATCCCATAAATCAGTTAGCATCCTAAATCTGTACTAAAAAATTCTCACATTTCTCTCCAACCAAATGACCCAGAAAACAGGAAGAAAAATGCATCTCCAAAGAACAACTGCTTTCTTGCTCAATACAAACCCCAAAATCAATTTCA